>VUQR01005985.1:45725-64489 GCA_015108515.1 Hemichromis elongatus
CTCCTTTCATGGTCTCTCCAGGCCTTAATCACTTGGACCTCGAGGTCCACATCAGAGCCACCGATTGGCCGTCAGTGACCCCCCTCCTGAATGTGGATTGATTTTCACAGCCTATAGACACGCTGCTTAGTCAGGTAAGTTATTTTCATTAAATCTGACAGGGTGTCCACTGGCACAATATTAACGTTAACCAAATATTCACGACTCAGTAAATAACCTGAAATACAATCAGTGTTGCCATGCTAGCATTAGCATTTACTGTAGCCTGAAGAGTCACTAGCATCGCTGTCAGATTTCACACCAAATTTCTGTGTACAGGAAAATTTCACAAACTGCGAAAAACGATCCATATCCAATCCAACTGGGGATAATGGATTAATGAAGTATTCCACACTGTGGACCACTGTCCCCTGGTGAGCTGTGAAAGTACTGCAAGAGGCCATTTAAATGACCATAGCAATGCTAGAAATAAATACTTGCATCAAACTTCTCAAAAACACAAAATTGCAACTTAAATTATTAATATATTTTTTCTGACAATTTTTTTAACAAGTTATTTTATTTCTCTTGATTGTTATACAACAATTCATCGTTTATGTGCACTGCTGGTATTTATTGGGCAAGTTATCTTTACATAAGTGAAAGTAGTTCTTTCATTGATAACACCCTGTCCTTAACCTGCATTGCAGTCGAGTCAAGAGTAAATACCCAACTAAGCATTCAGAGAACTTTAGATTTACAACTCCATCTCTTCTGATGGGTGCAGATTTATTTGTTCTTGGCCTTAAAAGATTGCTCTTAATGACTTCAATCTGGCATTCAATTTCAGCCATCTGCCAGGGAATCAGGGAGCATTTGCCAGTAAAAGCTGTTTATTCCTTCCACCTAACTGCGATCTGTGCATCAGAAGACTGTTAGACCAGCTCTGCTCTGCGTTGACATCTTGATAAGTGGAAAATTGGGCCTGGAAATGGCGTTGAAGAAGGTTTACAGAGTCTCTCCACCCTGCATAATTGCAGCCTAGAAGTTGGCTGTAATTAATCTTTGAGAAAACTTGTCAAATTATTAATAGGGCCCTTAAGTGATGGCCCTGAAAGGAGGCCACTGTTCAGAGATGGAGGAGAGGGAGCGAGTGCCTTTGGAGGGGCTGTTTACTGTGAAAATATGAAGAGGTCGCTCTCCAGGAGTTCCACGTGTCAAAGCTCTCCACACATGAAGGAGTTAAAGGGAACGAAGGCCTCTCCGGAAACCAGAGAAATCACGCTGAAGACTTGAAATGTCATCAGGTATAAAGTGAGCTGCTCCACGCACACTAAATGGAAGACTGATTTATGTCAACACACCAAGCCACCTATGGTTTTAAGAGACGCTCGTGTTAGCATGTTTTCAAGCACATGGGCTACACCCTTTCAGTTTGCGATTCCCTCACCCTACCCAATGAATCCATGAACATACTGACTATTGCTTACGTCTTCTGAAATCAGCAGTGTGGGTGCTTGGGGAAAAGGCTCCATTTCCACCAATCCATTAATATTTATCTACAGAAGTTGGTGGTGGATTTTCTTAACCACACAAAAAAATAATTCTCACTTTCATTACAGTTTAGAAGGGTTAATATGTTCACACAAGCACTTAAATGTATCATAAACATAAGGTGCAAGATACAAGGTTTAGCAGACAGCTATCAACTACACACACATATCAGCGAAGCCAGCCTCAACTTAGAGGAAGTAGTGTTTGTTTTTCAGCCCACATGGTTCAGCCTGTGTCACCACAGTTAAAAGGGAACAGCTTTGTGACTGTGAAAACATGGTTTTAGGCTCAAAATACCTCATTGACCCATTAATCTTATTTCATGTCATACTGTACACCCCTCAGGCACAGTAGAATGTTAATAAGTTCAAGTGGCGGTCCAGAATAACGGTTGGAGAGAAACTAGAAATTTAGGATAAGTCATCAAAAACGTAGGAAAATGGCATTAGAACTGCAACTGTTTCCTAAAAGACAAAGGTCACATCCTTATTCAGTCATTTTTTGCAATTATCTTGGGCGTCAATTGCAGCACAGGACAATACAAAAACCATTTGGAAAATTCCAGGAAAGGATTAAAGTAAACTTTGTTTTCCCTACAATTGTCCTGCGACAGGACAACTCCACCTATGAAGAACTAAGCCACATTCATCACACAAAGTCTGGCAAAAGACTTGGAAGAGATCTTCACATCCCATTGATAAATTCTTTGTTCTCCTAAAGAAATAACCTTTGGAGCCACATTAGAGCTGTGAAAATGCCCCACAAACCTCTCTCTGCATGTTGTGTGTACGTGCAGGCTTGTGAAATGTCACAGCCCCGTGTTTGACATTCGACAACAGACAGACATGTGTCCTGGAAGCCATTCCAAAACCCATTCTTCCTGTGAAAGATGCCTCGAGGCCCTGCTGTTTGTCTTGACTCCTGAATAAAGGAGACATGTGTGTACATGCGAGCGCCGAAAGCGGAACACGCAGCTATTTTGTTCTTCCGCAACACCGTGTTTCATGCCCACTTGAAAGCCGCGCTGCCTTGTGCCAATGAGATTGCATGTTTCCTCACAGCTACAGGGTTAAATAACTTTGCTGTTGTGGGGGTGACTTGTGTTGTATTTTAATGGTGGTTTTGGTACTGTAAACATATTGGCTCACACATGCAAGTGTTGGTGGTTTAAGTTCTCACTATAAACCCATTGAAGGATTACAATTTAGATTAAATTCAGAATTTAACAGGGAGCCTATAAAGACAAGCTACTATGGAAGAAATATAATTTATATTTTTTTTATACCTTCACCACAGCACTTTAGAAAACCTAAATGCTTTTCAGGGAAGGTTACAGGAAGGAATTACAGTAGTCCAGTACAGAAGTAAGACGTACTTGGACTAGTTTTTTCAGCATTACTCTGAGATAGGATGTTCTAAATTTTAACAGGTTATATAATAATAGTAGTAGTAGTAATAATAATTAATAATTGCAACATAAGTTACAAAGATTTAAAAAATAGCCATTCCATTATATCACGCTGATGATAATTTCCAGAAGAAATCTTTAACACCGCTGTCCAAATCATTACATTTTCAGCCAGTAAACACTCGACCACATAATTACCACTTAGTGGAAAATAGCAGTCAAATCTGTGGTCTGATAAGGCTGGTGAATCAGCACGTGTGACATATCTCCAAAAACTCTGCAGTGGTCTTCTATATTTACACTCAGCTCACTTCTTGTTTGATCTTATCGCAAACATGATTGGCCTGTTATTAAGCCACAACTTATTTCCCGAAAGTCACCGCTAAATGTTTCCAACACATGTCTTGATGAGAAAACCTGACTTCTTATTTTCAAATCATGATAAAACATAGTACACAAACAAGCAAGAAATATCTGATTTCTGATAGCTGTTTCCTATCTTGTTGCTAGGCTAAGCTAGCTCATGGATACGAAATTTGTTTACGTCTTCGTGTCCACCTCTCTGTGAGAAATTACGTTTTAAATTTAAGTCATACAATTTAAAAACAAATAAGCAAAAGCAAAAAAAAGAAGTAAAGTTTAATGTTTGTGGTTTGGTAAGATCAATGTGCTGACACCAGATGAATTTAGGCCGTCTATATTTATATGTGGTTTATTTTCTTCATGATCTTATCATCAGTGTGATCAGATTGCTACCACAGAAAAACCAATTTTTTCCGTGTCACTGAGAAATCTTTCCATAAGATACTACTATATAAGTCAAAGGCAGCTTTAATTTCAAAAACCATATAGACAGGTCATACAAATGGATTTGAAATAGCAATGCTCCTACAGGCCTTAGTGTACACTAAAACAATATAAAGATTAAAAATAAAATATAATAGTAAATAACATGTTGACGCTCCTGCTGGGCCACAGTATGCTAATTGTCTCCCGGTGCTAGCTTAGTACTTTGAGAAAAAGATAAAGTGATCTGAATCTTCTTTCCCAGCTCATGGTAAGAATTTGAACAAGTGTAGTTTGAGTATTTTTATGTTCATGCTTTGGAGTTACAGTGCAAGAACCCAAATGTTCAGTACCTGAAAGTCATGCTTTTAAAAGATATCCATCTAAAAACTGATGCCAGACCTGAGATCCATCTGGTCCTTTAGTTTATCCAGTTTGTTAAAAACCTGATCTGATCTGGTCTGAAATGGTTTCAGTGGAAGGGTGGCTGTCAAGAAGCCTTCCATAAGGAAGAAAAGACTGATGCAACACTATCAGTCATGGATTGACCTCCCCCAGAACTCAACACGTTTGAGGCAGTGCGGGATCATCTTAACAGCAGAACAGAAAAACAAGGCATCCGACATCTTAAGATTTTTTAAAAAGTTGTACAAGAAGCCTGAAGCTCTCTTTTTGAAAACTACTTTAAGAAATGACAAGAAAGCTTCCTAAGAGAGTCGAAGCTGTTCATACCAAATATTGACTTTCAATTCCATTGAACGTGTACAACTTACGATGCATGTTTGCATATATTTCAATAAACTGTACCTTCTCGTTTTCCTAGCAAAATATAAAGAAGTCAGTGGTAGCTCAAGACACTTGCACAGACTGTGCAACTGATACAACTTAATGTGTCACTTTGACTACCTAAACGTCATGTTTTAAGTCAATTAATGAGACTTGTAGCTGTAAAATTATTGCATTTTACACCATGTTAAGATAAATATTAGCCAATTCTATTTGGCTAAGGCAAGCTTTTGGCTATCAGTAGGGACACCCACACACCGGAAAACTGCTGGTGATCTAGATACACACATGCATGCCAAATATACACACACTTGGCAGTAGCCGGGCAGCCAAGGCCCTCAGATATGCTGCTGACAGAGTTTGTCGGCACAGTTCTCCGTCTGCCTTTTTCTCTCTGCATGTGAAAGGTTTACTTTGGGATCGGGGCTGGGCCAGGCTTCACCTGGTCAGACCGAAGGCAAGCCACGCTCAGATAGAGCAAGGGCGAGCAAGAAAGGATGGAGAGAATGATTTTCAAGGGGAGGCAAGGGCCTCGTAAAGGGAAACATTTGCAAACCGAAAGGGAGTTATGTAAATGGATTAGTCATTAAAGCCTCTAAAAGAGAGGAGGCCAGATTGGGGCCAGGGGCAGGCGGTAAGCAACTAGGGAACATAAACCCATTAGATGAATAGGCCTCTCTGTTAAAAGCAAGCCCCTCTTTTTTTTAAAGATTAGATTTTGTTTTCAGGTTATATAGTCTTTACTAAAATGTTAATTTAAGAATACCCAGAATATCGACAGAAAGCTTCAAGCAGTCATTATTTCATGTAGCAGTGAGGCTTTTATTTGACTCATCCTTTAAGTGGAGCTTCCCCTGGTAGACAGTGATTGTTATTCTCAGTGTAATTCTGTGTTACATCAACACTCTAGGCTTTCAACATAAATGCATTGGGCTAAAACCATGCAGAGTAACTCTTTAAATAGCAACACTTTACAATAAGGCCCACCACCAGGGCACAATTCACCTGTCATTAAATGGAATTTCAATGTATTTTATTTGAAATTACAATATAATTATATTTAAGTACAAATACCTAAAGTACTTAAACGTAGGTACACCTTAATTTTACAGGAAAACTGAGAAATGTTTTCAGAATTTAGTGGAAAAACAGACAACATTGTAAGTAGGCCATACTTTTCACGGCCCGGGCCATATTATGTAGTCTGTTAACTTTGCCTAATTTCTTTACAAGATTACCGTAGCCCTACAGTTTTTGCCTCTATGGCGTTTTGAGGTCTTGCTGTATATATTTTAGTTTGGGCTTCTGCGCGAAGTCTTTTGTTTCTCTAGGTGCTTTTTTTTTTAGTTTTCATTTCTTTTTTTCTGGTAGAATAAAGAAATCAAATCTGCTATCTTTGATTCCTGATTTTACCTCCCTGTTATTCTAGTGATGCGTTTCAGCTTTGTCTCCTGTGTTACAAAATAGAAAGATTAGTATATACAATAGAATAACTAATATACAAATAGAATATAACACTGTACAAATAGAATGAAATACTTTGTTACACAGGGAAAATTGCATTTGGTGCCATTGCACATCAGGGAGACGGAGAGACCGTTAAAATTGCGTATGGGTGTGTGTGTGTGTGTGTGTCCGTCTGCACATGTGTGGTCCTCTGCAGAGACCATGTTGTAGAGGCTGACAGCAGTGGGGAGGAAAGACCTGCAAAATCTCTGAATCCCACATTGTGGGTGCTGCAGCCTGCTACTGAAGGAGCTGCTCAGGGCTGTCAGAGTCTCCTGCATGGGGTGGGAGATGTTGTCCAACAGGGATGACAGCTTAGCCACCATTCTCCTGTCACTCACCACCTACACTGGGTCCAGGGGGCATCCTAGAACAGAGCTGGTACTCCAGATCAGCCTGTTCAGTCTCAATGGCTGGGGTGGACACTTTTCATTGTTTTTAACACTCACTTCAGATTTTTGTATCAGATCTTTGCTCTTTACCGTAGCTGGCTGATGCACCAACAAGCCCAATCAAGAGTGGCCAACAGACCGGTTGTACCACATACTTTGTACACTGGTTGCACTGACAGCAGAGCTGTCTGCAGACGGTTGGGCCATCCCCAGACTGCCAATGTGCTACTCTTGCTGAACCATGAATTCCACTGTATCGGTTCCTCCCTTTGACTCATCTTTCTGTCTTTTTCCTTCTAGCGTGCCTTCTTTTTTCCATGTTCACTGTGTTTCATAATTGATAAGCAATCATGTCTCTATCAGTCTTTTTGTTTTTCTTTCATGTCCTCTGTTAGTTTTGCTTCCTGTCTGCTGATTGTCCTGATCGTCTATACCTGTCTGATTAGTCTAACTCCCTAATCAGCCCTTGTTGTATAAATAGTCCTAGCTTCCCCTTTGTCCTCTTCGGATCATCTGTTACACTCTCCAGTTGTGTTCCATCTCTATTCCCTCTATACATCTATTTAAATTTTGGTTCTTTTTTAGCCTTCTTGGCCTTGTTGATGTTTGGAGTTAATTATCAGCTTTATTAAAATTTCTCATCTTTAGTCAGCTTAAATCTTGCATTTGGGTCCTAAATCTCTACAAATTCTGATGTAAGATCAAGTTGCCTTGGTAGCTCTTTAATGTATTTATCACCTTTCTCATGTATCAAGCATCCTGTGCTCCCACTGGTAGTCACAACAATTTAGTTCTTAACCTGCCCTTAGTTTACTGGTTGTTGCTTGAAATGGATAAATATCATTGACTTTCTGTGGTCTCCAGTGGCCACATGTCCACTCGTCCTGCCAACTGCACCAGCTCCACTGATAAGCTTTAAGACTTTCTTTTTGCTTAAAGGAATACTATCGAGATGCCATGTAAGAGCCATGTTGTCATCAGTAATTGTGTCGCAGGGTTCATTATGACTTCAGAGTTGGTAAAGTATAATTTTAGCCACAGAAGGTTGATTAGCCGGCTGGCGATCACACTGATAGAGGAGGGCTCCAATTTAATATGTAGCACTATCTCCTATCAATACCATACTGTTAGATATTACTCTTAGTGAAAGGCCTAATAAATGCTGGATTTCAGATCTTCATCTCTAGACCTCATGTCTAGAGTGCCTCCCCACAATTAGGGGCTCAAGGAGATCCCAACACTAGAGTTCTTAGGGCTTAAATAGCCACTATTTTTACTGTATTACTAATACACAAAGAAGAGGAGACTTCATCCAAAGAATTCTGAAAAGATTATTTAGACACATGTTTGTGTGTGTTCACTGGTAACCATACTGTATATTGAATATGCATATTCAGTGTGCCGCAATATAGATATAGGTATTTTCTAAAAGTGAGTTAGTTGAAGTACTCACTTCTTTAAAACAGGGAGACAATTTAATTAAATATTTAAAGGAAGTAACGGTAAAACAAAGAAGTATTAAAAAAAACAACAACAACAGAACGCTGCTTTGTGGAAACCGGTTCTGGCACACATAGCTGTTGTCAGCAACATGAAAAAGGCAGCGGTAGAGAGAGACCGAGGGGGAACAACGTGCTGTGTCTAATGTGACACCTATCAAAACTCGGTGTATAATTTACACAGGAAGGAAGAGCAACACCTGAGCCCTGTCTGTCAGGAGGCAGGAGACAGCTTGTAGCTCCAAGCATTTTTACAGTTCACAGACAAGTGTGGTGACACACACACACACACACAAGGGTACTGCTAACATCTTCACCTGGTGTGAGGTCATTTTTTAAAAACTCCTTTCTCCCCTGAATGATACAAGAAATGTGATGAATTATGATTATTACTATAGTACTAGTTTGCACTGTAATTAAATTTCCACAAGATGTCACTGTTATCCAACATTTCCAGACTCAGAGCCAAATTATATTAATTGTATCCGGGATTTATTTTTCATACATAAGGTATGCAGCAGAAGCAGTAGTTCACAAGGACCTGTAACTGCTTCACTGAAGCCAAACCTCACCATGAAGTGCTTTTACTTCCTAGTTTCCACAGGCTATGAGAACATATGAAGACAGTGCCTCCTTGTGGTAAAATAACATATGAAATTATTCCCACCATGCACCCATGATCATGGATGGTTATGTTGTTGATCATGGGTGGTTGCAGCTTGCTGAGAATGAGAGTTGTCTGATGATGAGTTCTGTGTGATAGTTTATTTAATGTGTATTTAAGCTGACAAGTCACATATATAAAAAATCCCAGTGGATCCCAATGATCATAGCGCTGTGGCTCTTGGGATCTAACTAGTATATAAAGCTAATATATATCCATACTGAAATATATTAATAAATTCTAAATTGATCTGCTTCCATTGTTTGTACATGTATTCCCCAATTATTTTTAATAACTTTTTCATTTTGTAAATGGTATTTCAACAAAAAGCAAACAGTTTTACTGTAATTTATATATGTTATCGAAAAAACATGTTTATTCCATGGACTGTATCCAAAAGATGGATGTAGCCACTGCAATGTCACTTTCTTTTTTTCTTTTTTCTTTTTTTTTGGACTCACATTTTGAAGTCTCAACGTTTGCATTTTGGCTGCTACCATGTTAGTTTGTGTTGAAGCTATAAGTGAAGAATGCTAAGCTTTTAGCCAGAGCTAGCAAGCTTGGTTAGCAAGTGCTAATAGAATTAAATGACAGTCTGTATCACACAAGAAGTGATAATGTTTGTGATATTTTTATTTATTTAAAAAGTTTCAAACAGCTGTCAAACTTTTCTTGAGGTTTGCTGCTAATAGCAGATGTTGTCAAGTTTAAGCAGAAGAAAGAAAGATTTAACTGGTAAACATATCTGCCTTTAATTTTAGCATTGACATTACTAATATGGTAATGTCCTGACTTCAGTGTCCAGTTTATATAATATAGTACAAAACTGCTGACATTACAAATATGAAAGCAATTGGAAAATAATCACCGTATCATAACCTCCTGACTGAAAAATTATTCAAGCTTTGGGACTTTTCATAAATTGTGGCTTTAACCTAAACTGTATGTGAATACAGTTTGTCCATTCTTCTGTAAACTGACTGTGAGCCACTTATCTTTATTATCATGATGATAATTAATGACCACATATTTCTGCTTCAGACTCGTGGTGCCTTCTCACATGAAACTATGCTTTTTAGCGCAGGCAGCTGTGTAAGGACAGACAGCGTAGTTAATAGCCTGAGGCGCTGCTGTGTGAGAACACATTGATCTAGCACAGAGCAAAACATACCCCCAGAACAGTCCTAAAGACCCTCTGGCTTATATTTATCAAGTTCCTTCGACAGGGACCGCTGAACTCGGATCAGTGGTTAAGTCACACCACCATTTAAACTTCAGTAAAGCTGCAAGACTAAAATGGGTTGCAAATCCCCACTGTAGCATAGCTGGCTTTCACAGAAAGTAGAACATGAAAACAAGAGATCAAAACATCAATAAGCATTTTGTAAACAGGCAAATCATTGTTTTAGATCAGCTTCACTCTTAGATTTCAGGGCTAATAAAAACACGCAAGCTCTTCATCTTTAATGGTCACACTCTAGTATGGCACACACATACAGCATCCCTTTTTCCACATGCGGCTGAACTGATTACACACTGTTTGGTAAAAGGAATATTTTTACATTTCATGACAACTTTAATTGAGGTTTTGTTTTTTGTTTTTTGGTATCTTTTTGGGGTTTTTTTTTTTAAACAGATTGCCTAAATGTATTAATAAGTGATGGCAGATGAGATGGCTGAAGTTATGGCTTAAAGTTAAAAAAAAAAAAGGGGTTTGTTTGCCCAAAAGAAGACATAAAGACACTTGAACAGCAAGTCACAATCTCTTTAAAAGGCATGAGTATTTTCTTTATTTGACAGCATATATCCAGGATTTCATGGAAGTAACCCAAAACTGAGTTTAAGGATGTTCCCAGATGAAAAGAACAGCAATACTGCATTATGAAGCCAGATAAGATACAGCATGGTACTTATAAATAGTGACTCAGAATGCTTCCTCAGTCACCCATCCTCATACACGCTCCTGTATGTTTTTTCTGTGCCTGAGCGTTGCTAACCAAGTAATCTCACATCCAAACTCCAGTGGACTCAACAGGGAAATTTAGATTTCAGTATCTTCCCCAAGGATACTTTGACATGCAGATTAGAGGACTTGTAGAGCAAACCACTGGCCATCCGCTCCAGTTAGGCTTGTGTCATTTTGGACACGACACATTATATGATGTATTTATTGTGCGACTGTCCTTTACTGTGGATCTTTGCATCTTTATTAAGTCAAATACATCCTCAGTTGCATTGACGTCCACCAACTTGCAGAAAATTTCACTTCTTTACCTTCAAAAATTCCCAGTAGACCTGAAGTGTTCTGTACTTGGATGGATGAATTTTTCCTTCACCGTGGAAACGATCCTCCAATCATCCACGGCTGCTGTCACCTCTTCAGTGTTTTTATTCAACCACGGGAACTGAAGGTCAGAGCCTATGTTTGATTATAAAACAAATTTGAATCTGAATAGATTCACAACTAAAATTATAAGAAAAAAAAATCATGCTTCCAAAAAAAAGCACAAACATCATTGTAAAATTCAATTTCTAATTTTGTTGCATTTTGATGACGAGGTTAAAATAGAGACGCAGTGATACGTGCAGGGTTTTGTTTTGTTTTTTAAATCAGGATGAGGTGATGTTACACATAAAGAAGGCAGTTTGAGGTTCTCTCCTGATGGGACACTGATGACAGCATTGACCTACATAATCTATAAATCTTTGGCTCCATCTAGTGGAGTTGGTGAAAACATTTATTCATTTTAACCTTGGCTTTCAACTTTAGAGATAATGAAGAATTAAATATACCTGTACTTTAAATTGGCATTACAAACCTACATGAAAATGAACAAACTTGAAATACTATTTGTCATAAGAGTAAAGACTTACCATATAGAAGTGTAGGGACTCCATACTGATATTATTTAAAAAATAAACCTTTTTAAATCTACTACTTAATATTTTATTGATATAATGACATGTATTAATAGATATATGTATGTGTATTATATAACAGCTCTTTGAATCCCACAATTTGAACAAAGACTACAACTTGCAATCTCCCTCAGTGATAAGAGAAATTAAAAATCCTTCTAGGTTCAATACCTCCGTTTTTCTGGCACTTTTTACTTCCTAATATTAATAAGTGTTCAATTCAGGATTTTAAAAAATATATATTTTAGATTATGTTATTACTTTTGCAGGCCTACTCATGATCCCTACATTGGCTTTAACTTTAGATTTGTATCTCCGTCCTTTTCATCCTCCTGACGGAAGGTGCGATTTCTCCTTCACCTTTGAGGTGGCCTCAAACGATCTTCAAGCAACCTTTTGGATTTTGATGCAGAATTCAAAGCTGAATCAGCACCTGTGGGTGTTCTCACTTTCTGCGTGCGTCTCGTCTCGAGCAGATATCCCGCGTCAGCTTTCATTCTGGGTAAAGCTCTTTTTTGTGGTGATAAGCAATAAAGATGATACACAGGCTTTACTTGGCAGCTTAGCTCTGAGATTTTTACAGCTTTCATCGCTGCAGAACCAGAACCACGAAATAACAGTAAAATAGAAGAAAAACTAAATGGCACTGATGATGTAGATATCACAGAAACTCATGTATCTGAGAGGACAGCAGCACGGTAACGCTGCCAAATGAGTTCAAACAGACGCCAACATAAAATGTAAGTGGCAGACTTTTGAACTTTATTCTCATTTTTGCAACACATTATTTATCATCATTATTCCAGTTATAATAAATGCATAACAACCGCTTCAGAACATGTTACTTGGACATATTTTGGACAAAAGAAATGGTGTGGCTGCCGCCTCGTTTCCCCCCCTCCTCATTTATATACAAAGAGAAATATTTTGCACTAGATTAATCCTAACATTACCCACTCATTTGGGAGGGAAAATCATGCAGCAGAGCATCAATTCACCAAAAGATCAGAATATTGCTGAAAGAGGCTTTAGTGGGATATGATGAGAGTCGAAAAGATAATAAAAAAAGTTTGGCAATTCTCAAGCTGTCACAGTTTAGGCTAAAAGCGATGACGCACACACACACGCACACACTCTCTCTCACCTTCTCACATACAAGAACAATATTATTTTCAAAAATAAAAAGTGCAAAAGGCAAATTCTCCACTTGGGATGATTTAAGAATTCAATGATGGCTAAAGAAAGCCTATTTCTAAACCCTCATCCAGTTTTGCAGATTCATAAATCATACTGTACAGAAGTTCTTCAAAGTGCAAATATTCTGAATTGGCATAATCAGGTATATACACTTAATTTTCCTTAATGACAAAAATAATAATAATAAAAAAAAAAATAACATGTTTCTTTTTCTTTGTCCAGTCAGGCTCCATATTCCAGATGCACAAGCGTATCCCCAGACTTCATCGCCGTCATCGCACTCACTGGAAGTCACAACATCAGCCAACATTGATTTATTTAAAAAAGAAAAAAATAAAGAGTCGCATCACTGAAAGCTTCTCACGCCATGAAAAGAAAGAGGAAGAAATCCTAAATGTAATCAGAAAAGCTGAAACCTCAGAGAGAGATCCGTGTGTTGGCTTTTGTCCGAGTCATGCAGAACCAGCTTGTCCAATAACAGCCATTTCACTCCCTGATGTCACAACTGGATCTCAGTCTGTGATGATTAAACTACTCAACTACATCTACTTCAATATCACAGGACTGTACAGCCACAATAATCGTAGGTTGTTACAATTGAGTAAATTGCATAAGACTCGTGTATTTCAAGGACTTTCTCCTCGAGTCTGGCACGACGCTGCCCTCTATGTAAAAATGCTTATTATCGGTTTAAACTTGAACAGCACCAAAGCAGGAGATGCACACGAGGCCTGCTTTAGGGTCACTTCCTACTGACCTGACCGTAGCAGCCTCAAAACACTTTTCCCACCGAGCTCTCGCTGGTTAGCGCCTCTGTAGCAAACAGACTTGGTTCTGAAAAGGCAGCCGTTTCACAGCCGAACGAGACGAGGTGAACTTGTGCTGTGAAATAGTAAGGTTGGGAGGTTTTTTTCTTTTCTTTTTTTTTCTTTAACCAAAAAACAAAAACGTGTGATGAAAGCTTTTCATTTTTCTTTGATTCAAAAAAATTACACACACAAAAAAAAAAGGCTGAGTAATGATTGTTATTAAATAGAAAGGAGATTAAAAAAAAAAAAAAATCAATTCAGGAAATCCGCTGGTGCAAATCTTTCCATCGTTTCTAAGAAAGAGTCGCTGCAATGAATCACAAAACAAATGACAAATAAGAAGCTTTTATTCGAGTAATAGCAGATGCACCGATATCAGCAGGATATTGGTATCGGCTGATATTGGCTCTACTGACTGATATCAGCAGTCACGTGAAGGTCACATGACTCACAAAATCAAAGTTTTTTTGTTTTTGATTTTTAAACAGGAAAGCTCCGTTTGTTACACAGAGGGGAACAGTAAACGTAAGAACAGCATCATGTATTAATTAAAAAAAAAAACAACTACAATTTTTTTTGCATTTTAAATTTGCTTTTGTTCTCATCCCCTCCCCCTCACCGTTTTATAGTTGAAATATTTCGTTTTTCATAGTGTAATTAATGAGTGCATAATGCATAAGTATCAGTCACTGTCATCCCAATATTTTTCAATAGAGCCGATATTAGCCAATGCCAAGTTTCCGCCAGCATATCTGTTGTCTGATATCATTTTAATAAAAGCTTCTGGTTTGTCACAAAAGGTTTCAAGCTCTTCATCACACATGCAATGTGACATCATCAACAAATATCTCCCAGGGACTGATATCGGTCCAGAGTGCCATCATTGCTGATGCTATATTTTGGCACCTTTATAATCGTAAATTATTTTAATAGAAGATTCTAGTTTGTAATTTCACCTGTAATTACACCTTTCCCATAACTTAACTGACTGAAAAAAAAAAAAAGTTAAATTGTGTTTATGTATTATATTTTGAGCCACTTCTAGCTAAGCAGAGCTTCGGTGTTCAATTCCAAGTGCCCTTTAAATTGAAACTGTTGGCAGAAAAGGACTCGCGCTGCCAAACTGCTACATCAGCGTTAAATTAAGACTCCATCGAAACACCCTAAACTTAGATAATATGGAATGACAAAACTAGTGCTTAAAGTTCAAGCTCAAGAGAAGTGCATGAAACAATAATCAGGGAATTTTTAAACACACCACTGGTATTGTTTTAATGTATTTCATGCTACTTTTAACAACATTAGGTTTTACTTTAACATTAATGTGCCATGATTTCTATTTATTTTATAATAAAACCAAATAAAGAGTGGTGTGTTTAAAAATGCCTGTCAGTTTGAATCCTTACTTCCTGTTTGTTGCAAGTGAGACAAACGAGGCAGTGTTGGAGGGGAAATCTGAACATCAAAGTCTCATAATGGGTTTTCACCTCCTACACGTTTTCTATTTTAAAATTCCAAATGTTACTTTATAGTCATGAAGGTTTTGTGATTCAGCTTTAAGCTGTTAAAACTGCTGTCACCGCATGGCATCACATAAGCTAGCTTAGAACTGCCAAAGCTATTTTTATTTACATCCTACATTGTTTTATTGTGCTTTGTGAATAAATGTTAACTCTTAACTTCGCCTCGGGCCAGGTTTGTGTGACACATGAGCTGGTCTGGTGTTTCCTTAAAAGCTTTGAATCAAAGGAAAATGAAGTGGGGGGGGGCAAAAAGGGCCAGGGATGATGCGTGATCGTTAAACTCGGCTCAGCTCTGAAGCAGCTACTTTAAGAGGGGGCCAGGTTTTACTTTTAATGAAACTGGTAACACTTTCTCCCTACATCTTTTCTTCCATTCCTTCCCCATCTCCTCTCTTCACTGCAGGGCTCCTCAGTCAGGTCATTCAAGGGGGAGGGAAGGAAGTTCACATTGGAAAGGAACGATGATGGCACGGAGAACCTGAAGGGAATGAATTCAATCGTTAGGGTTTAACAGTGACAGTTCTTTAACATGAGAACATATCTGACCTGCAACAAGTCTGAAAGTTCATCGGTGCCACCTTGAAACTCCACATCTGCCCTGATGACCTTTATTTGGACACCACGTTTCTCCTACAGTGTACAAACTGACACTGTCCACTGTAAACATTTCTACACTAGGACTGAGTCGTGAAGCTTCGGCGTTCATGACCTTGACCAAAGAACCTCAGGGCTCGTGTGACTATAACTTCCCCTGACTAAAGTGTGACACTTCCAAAGATAATAGAGGCGCTGTGACGTTGGCTGTAGATTTCAGCACATGATGTAAAACGATCACTGAAACTCACTGTGGCGTGGTGCACTAACTCGGAGCCTGTGCTTTACTCTGAGTTGTCTACACGCTGCAGCTGTTTAATGTTTAGGCGGTGCCATAAATATGTGGACTGACCAGTTTGTGCGCTACTCTTACTTGTGTTGTTGTTGGCCCTTGAACCAGCCACAGAGCAGACAGAGGTTCTAACGTAACATAACCGGCTGAACCCAGGAACACACAGACGTGTCCACTGTCCAGCACGCTTTTCATCTATCAGCAGGAGCTGCGTGCTGCTGGGTTTTTGGAGGATGTTGGAGGTTTTGGCGTGTCTGTGTTTAAATGAAGATAATCTGTGATTACGTCATGAAAGGATTACAGTGAAGGGACTGCGTCTAATTTTAGAACTGACAAAGATCAGCCGAGCTGACGATAAGAGCTATGTGCTGCTTTAAGCTGCGTTTCACTTGGAAAGCAACTCTCCTGTCTCATCCTCTTCCAGGTACAGATCCTCCGTGCAGGTGCAGCTCTACTTCTGTAAA
The DNA here is from genome assembly GCA_015108515.1 of Hemichromis elongatus. Lineage (NCBI taxonomy): Eukaryota > Metazoa > Chordata > Actinopteri > Cichliformes > Cichlidae > Hemichromis > Hemichromis elongatus. The sequence goes on from VUQR01005985.1 coordinate 62,098, forward strand.
GTGGCCAATCAGCAGCAGTGAGGTGCTGAGAAAGAGACGTGTCACGAGCCTTGGCCGGGTTATTCGTTCACTCAGTGCCCACAGCTCACGGGTGAAAAACCGCCGCCACGCCGTGTCTTAACCACAGCCACCTGTCGGCTCTGCGCCGTCCACATTCATGAACGAGACCCTGACACACTCTAATCCTCGGACTTTTCATCTCATCAAACCTCCCTAGTACAAGCTGGAGCTGTAAACCAAACACCTACACAACAAACGCAGATCTGAATACTTGACGTTTTAAAAATACTCTTGACACGGAGCCGGATCAAACTCACATAAACTACCTTTAGTAGAGGAAGAAGAGGCGTGTTCTATGAGACGTGGCCATGTTCTCTGACATGTTGCGAACTTTTAGGTAGTTCACAAAACCTCTGAAGAACAGCAGGAGACCTGTGGGAGAGACAATCATGAAGTGACTCCGACACCGAGGCGTTTTGGTTTTTAGGGATGATTACTGACTGCAGCGCACTCACCGAGCAGCAGGAAGATCCACCATAGCCAGTACTGACCGTTGAAGTAGCCAGTGAAGTAGTCTGAGAACTGGACACACACAGGAAGAGAGAGTTTACCTTTAGTGTTATCAGAAGGAAACGATGTGTCTAATTTGCTCTTTTAAAGTGGCGCTCTCTCATAAAGTCCATGGAAAAATAAAAATCCCACATCCATCAAGTCTGACCAGCAGTCATGTGCTTTCACTCTATAGATAAATAAATATATGATTGGGGATGGGAAAATATTGCTAAATTTTTGTTGTGTGGGAAAGGACAGCTGTGTATAAACAGAGCAGCCTCAGGAAACACAAATATGACATTTAAAAAAAAGGAAAAAAAAGCTAAAGCTCAAGGTCACCCCGACAGACACACACACACACACTGACACATTAACACAGGATGCAGTTAGCATTGTTTTTGAGTGTGTTTAACGTCCCTCTGAGAGTTCTTCCACAGCAGCAGCTGCAGCGCTATCACATGTCCGAATCGCACTCGCTCTCGGTAGCTCGACCCACAACAATGAGACAGGAAGCGCAGGAGTCGCAGGTCCTGAGCTTCCTCTGAACAGCTCTCAAGCCTCTGCTGGCCTCTTGGCCACGTCATTCCCGGGGGAGGTTTTTTTTTTAACCCCAGTGAGACTTTTGACCTTCATAAATTGAAGGATATAATAATAACACTCTGCAAACTTCAGTCAGAATACGCTATTGATCCCTAGGGGAAAGAGAAGCGCATGTGCAAAGGAAATGAAACATCACAAACACCGCTTCCAACTTGAGAGCTTTTCAGCTGTGGCTTCTCCTGACTGATATGATAACGCTCCTTCTACAGTGAGCACGATTAAAGCTCTCGCCTGTAGACCACAGTCAGACTTCTTTGTCAACCCATCTGATGAAACATCAAAGGAACAAAGATTATTACAAATTTATGTCAAACTTTAGTGTTTCACAGCCAGTACACCAGAATGGCTGAGAATGTAGATCAGAGGGTCGTCTGCTCAGTAGCACAAGCCCATTATTTGCAAGAGGATAGCAATGGTATGAACCCTGTACGAGCCTCTCCAGTAGTAGTAGTAACACACAGAGGAGCAGAGCGTCTGACATTGTCATTTTTCCCCCCGTTACCTACTAACCCCGTGTTAACATCAAGGGGCTATGAACTCTGGGTAACTCCGTTAGACAAACTATGCAGGAATGTTGATTTGGAGAGCGTGCATAAAGGACTGACAGAGAAACCTCATTTAGTTCACGGCTTGGCAGCAGGACGGTCCAAAACCCTCAAGGTCAAAGTCTTGGGGTCTACGACACTGAAACTTGTCCCCAAAAAGCTAATCACGTAGCACTGCTCAGAGGTTCACGCGCTGCAGCTGTAGTAGAATGATTATCAAACATTCAGAAAATGCCTGGCATCGGGGTGGAGGACGCCATCATCTCCTCCTGCACCGGGCTCTGACTCACCTGGAGAAGCCTGGAAGCACTGTGAGGATCATGTTCTTTGATTTCTCCAGTGCTTTCAACACCATCCAGCCACGACTCCTGAGAGACAAGCTGGAGCTATCGGGAGTGGACCACCACATGTCCCATTGGATATTGGACTACCTCACAGAACGTCCACAGTATGTGAGGTCACAGGGCTGTGTCTCTGACAAGCTGGTCTGCAGTATGGGGGCCCCACAGGGAACTGTGCTGGCACCGTTCCTCTTCACCCTCTACACTGCAGACTTCTCCATCAACTCCCCACGCTGCCACCTACAGAAGTTCTCTGACGACTCTGCCATAGTCGGCCTCATCACAGGTGAGGACGACTCAGAGTACAGACAGTGGACTCTGGACTTTGTGGACTGGTGTCAGCAGAACCACCTG
>VUQR01005989.1:2167-21138 GCA_015108515.1 Hemichromis elongatus
TTTTTTCCCAACCCCCCCCCCCCCCTCCCCATTTTTTACGTGCTAGTGCACAGGTTGTTCAAGTCAACTAAGCGTCCGTCTATTCTTTGTCAGCATTTCTTCAGTGACAAGATGAAGTGAGCAGGTCTCGGAAAGAATTTCTGCTCCAAGCACTAGACTGACCCCGAAAGCCTGAATCACTAAGTTAGCCTCTTTAGCCCGCTACTATGCTACAAACTTACCAACAGACAATCCGTGTTTATTTCTGACTTTGGATCTTTCAACATGGCATCGATCTTTTCAAATCGAGCCTCCATTGTATCCCCAGCAGACATTTTTGCTGCAAAACTCATTCCCGACGTTGAGTTATGAACAAAAACAGCTCAATGGCGAGTGGCTAGCTAGCTTTAGCAGCTAGCGGTAGCTAGCTAGCTAGCCAAAGGTCCCTTTCTTCTTCTGAACTTTGCGCCGCACTTCAAAGAAAACACATCGTTCTCCTGGAGCTTCCGCACGCTTTAAGGTTGCATTGAACATGCAAAAGCCACATTCTCGGATTCGAAGTCTGTGTCCCCGGTACAAGTGGCAAACAACTTTAGTGGCAAAGATAAATGTGGCGACAGATTAGTCAGCCTCCGTGGGATGCCGCTGAGGATAAGGGCTTAAAATGTTTGTGCATCCAAACAAAAGGTAGTTAAAACGTGAATGCGATGTCTCTCCGAAAAAAAGCACAGTTTGTTGGAGAGCTAGTCCCGTGCCGTTCCCATATCTATACCAGGCCCCTGCAGAAAATGACAAACCAATCTGACAGCTCAAAAGTAGAAGTGGTGGGAAAAAAAAAACTTCTGCTTCTTCCAAATTTCGATGAGTGTAAAGACGGAGTCGTTACAACGTTTAACGGCAGTCTATCCGCTGAGTTGCGTGCGCTGTCACTGAGCCTCGATTGTCTCCCCGTCCGAACCGCTTTATCCCTTAGATGGAATACAGACTGATCGGGTTTGATGTGTGTTACTTTTCAGAAAACAATCGCAGACGATGCCCGATTTTCTCCAACAGTCTCGCCAATATGTCCGCCTTCCTGTTCAAACACCCCTGAGAAGATACTTCAAATGTCAGGTACTGGGCATGCGCGAGTCTACATCACAAGCTGAGGAAGGCAACACGTTGCTGCTCCCAAACGTTAAAAAGTTGCCTAAACGTTATGATCTCACTGAAATCTACCATCTGAGTAAGGCTATAATTAAATTAAGTTTAAAGATTTTTGTCTTTAATGTTGATATTTATAAATTCTACTTGGTTCTGTTTCATTTTTATAAAAAGACTATTTTAGAAATACTGTTGGTTAGACTGTTAATAAAAAATAATGGTCACGACACAAATAGCCAAACCATTCATCCGAATATGCATAGGAAGTACTGTAAACACTGTATCTAAATGTTATGACAATTATATAATAATAATAATAATAATAATAATAATAATAAATTAGAATAATATATTAGCATACTTTTATTAATTATTATGATTATATTATTAATAATATATATTATTTGGTGAAATTTCTAGTATTTGTCTAATGTTATTTTTAAGTTAAAGCTGAGCTTAGCTGATCTAAGGTGCACCATAATGTCTTAATCTATTCTCCACTGGCTTACATACAAGTTTACATACACTCATCATGCCCACAACTGTCATGGTAATTTGGAACTTTTACTTATTTCTTTGGACTTAAGTTCAAGTTATTCTGATGTATCATCACTTTGGCTTGTCTTCCAGACTTTGGCTTTCACCCTCAGATGAGAGGAAATTGGTTAGGATGTTAAAGAACAACCCAAAGAGCCAAACAAGAACCACCAAGGCTACAGACTTGAAACTCCTGGAAGACCAACAGTGAAGCTTTAGAAGTGTTACATTGGCATAGACTGAGAGGATGCCGACCAAGAAAGACCTTCAACACCTTCAAGCTTGTATGAAATTTGCGGCTGCCCACATGGACAAGCCAAATGCCTTCTGGCAAAAAGTTTTATGCTCAGACAAAACAAAGACTGGGATGTTTGGAACAGTAAAGGTGGGGTTTTCAAACCAAAGAAACCTTAGTTACTAAATATGTTTGTTGCACAACCATTCCATCTTGGAAAATGTATACTATAGGTATAAGAGCACTTGTACCTGCAAGGTCGTCATAATACACGGAAGCCCCTATATGTCCTTAAAGAGTCTAAAGGAAGAGGTGCATTTTGTATTTAGCCTGTCCTCGAGTGATTAACGCCCTCAGACTATAGATTGTGCACACATGCACTTCTCTCTCGGATTTACCATCTTTTGTTGATTTGTTTCCTGCAAATGCTGCACATTTGTAAAATGATTTCAATTGTTTGTTGTGCTGTGTAATAACTTTAGTGCAATTACATTCACTGGCATGTTTTTTTGATCAACTGATCTGCAAGGCCATTAATGTTGTGGGTACGGAGCTGGACTCTCTTAAGGTGGTGTCGGAGAGGCGAATGTTGTCCAAGATAATGAGAATGTTGGACAATACCTCCCATCCAGTCCATGACATGCTGGCTAGCCACAGGAGCACGTTCAGTGAGAGACTGAGATTACCAAAAAGCACCACTGAACAACATCGGAAATCATTCCTGCCTGTGGCCATCTCCCTGTACAACTCCTCCATCTAATACACTGTAAACTCTGCAACAGTTAGATCCTTTTGCACACACTCTTTTGTTACTCAGTAATGTTGCTGTCTATTTTTTCTTCTTTTTTTGATATTTATTTCTAATCACATCTGTCAACTCTGGATATTTATTATTTGGTGACTTGTATATATTTTGCTATTCCTTATATCTTAACATATTGTACTGCTAATAGTCTAGTCTGTTTTTGTTTGTTTGTTTGTTTGCTTTTATTTTTCTTAATGTTACTATACTGGAGCAACCGTAACTCACATGCTTTTAGGGATTAATAAAGTATTCTGATTCTGATATATATATATATTTTTTTTTTATCCCTGATGTCATACGACAGGGGGCGATGTTTTACAACGTAACAAGCGAGCTCACTCGTTTTCAAGAACTTGAATAAGCCCATTGAGCTTGACCTTAATGACAAGGGCTGCAAACTCAACATGCCGCGTTTCATCCTTGCAGGCGTGTTTTGTATTCATATTCCTTTTTATGACCCGAAGTATCTGTCAGAGCTATGCAGCATTAAAGAGCATGCTTTTGTGTGCCCCCAGTGTATTAATGATTTGTACCTACAGAGGGACCTGACAGCATTTTGATAAGAAAACCAAAAACCGGTTTTGAGCAATTTGCGCCATCAGAATCACCTAAGGTGAAAATGTGCACGTTAAAAAGAATACAACGTAAACATAACCCACACTTTCAGGTGTGTGTAGGTGTATGTGCGTGTTTCGGTGAGATTATTAACTCGTTCGTTTCACGTTCTTGGCATGTTTATTCAATAGTCTTTCGTGCAGACTGTTTATTTTTCTTATATCTGCGAATCTACCGTTCACGTATCATGCTGTCGACGTTATATTGTAACGTAAAGTTAATGGTACCTACTATAGTTTTACTGCAAGTTTAAACTATAATAAATTAGAAAAAAACTACTTATACATGTAGTCAATAATTATTAGTCATTAGTCACTAAATTTTTACGACTTCTTTCGCCCTTTCCCCATTAGATAAACGACCACAAAGAACAAGCTGAGCCGAACTTCCGCTGATTTGAACCAAACGGTACGTACAGTATCTTCCTGACGTCACGTTGTTGCTTCGTCGGCTGTGATCAGCTGGGGCAGAGCAGCCGAGCGCCCGAAGCAGCAGCAACATTGGTGCTGGCGTCGGAACCAGAGAGCGCAAGTTTACACACGGACCCCAATCCCCGTGGAAATGTGACTTTTTGCGTTGCGTAAAAGGTAGGCTTGCGTTTGAACTGCGTTTTTGTATTTTTATTTTTTATTTTCCTCGGGATCTTAATTTGTTTTGGTGCAGTATATTTGGCACAAACTACCAAGCCTTGGTAGCGGGATGTCATTGATGCTCAGCTGTAAACGCTGGCTGGTTATGGGTGTGTGTGTGTGTGTGTTGGGATCTTTGTTGGGACCAAAAACTGGAAGTTTACTGTACTTGTGGGGACCAATAGTCCTCAAGAGCACCAAAATCCTGGTGCCTACAATTTGGAAGGCATTTTTGAGACTCATAATGCGGTTTTAGTGACAGGGTTAGAACTGGGCTATGGTTAGGTTTAGGGTAAGTCCTATGGTTAGGCATTCATTTTTAATGGTTAGGGTTGGGGTAAGGGGCTAGCGAAAGCATTATGTCAATTAAATGTCCCCACAAGATATGAATATCCGACGTGTGTGTGAGAGAGAGAGAGTGCAGCCAAGCTTTAACATGATCGTTTTAGCAATCAGTTCATGTATCCACCATGATTGCTTCAGTACTTGTTGGTAATTATTCATTGTTAGGAAAGTCGTGATGACTGTGCCTGGAGCCAGGTCACTAATACTTGTGCATGTGTCTGCTGAATACTGTTACAGTTGCCTAAGGCTTGGTGTTGAAACAAGCTTCAGCAACTTAGATAAAGTCATATCAGATAAGAGTGAGCAGGAGGTTTATTTGGAGCCGGTGCATATTACAACATCCTTCCATCCACAGCACAGTTGGCACTTTACCAGATGCACTGGGGTGCTTACAGTAGACGTTCCGGTTATTTTTTACTGCTTTACAGCAGGAAGGTTACATGAGTACAGTATCACACGAGTAATCATTCATTTGTCGATTAGCTGGGTGGCCTGTCTTGCGTGGAGCACGCGCAGCCCTGTCAAGGAGGACAAGGAATGGAGGGGTCAGGGGGGCTCTGAACGCTGACCATCTGGCCCTTGGGGGGCTGGTTTCCTCACTGGTTGCCTTTGTTCCTGGTGAACAATTGGGACTTAATCTTGGTTGAGATAAGTAAGGCCCCATGACAGCATTCGTGCACTCGGACAGGTCTTTCTCTTTAGCCTTGAAGAAGATGTCTCTTTCTCATGTTGCTTTGTGAAGGCTCTGACTGGCTTGCTTTGAGTGACTGTTGCATCTTAACTTTTTAATCTGCAGTATCAGGTGAAGCTTTGAAAATTTCTAAACTGTCGTTTCATTGAACACCTGAAGGTTCCCTGGCTTTTTCATTAAAACATGCACCTTGGGCTTTTCAAAACTACAAAAAACTACAAAAGTAAGATGCACCTCATTTGTGTTCGCCTTCAAAAGATGACCTATTTGAAATAATAACACATCTTATTTGGGCTGAGCATTATCTGACCTTTTATTTTCTTATAACGCCGGTCTACATCATTTTCTTCCCCATCTTCTCGTCTATTGTTTTATTGTGTTGGAGACCTGTTGTGAGGCAAAGAGGTTTTTCTAAAATGCATGACATTTCACTCATGAAAAAAAAACAAAAAAACCTAACCAAGTTGTGGATAAATGACTATTTCACATCCATTCGTGCTCAGGCAATTGTCACCAGGGTAACAGATTGATTTATTTTCCTGTCATTATTCTCTCACTGTCATTTTTGGGGCTCCGCTTTTGGTGTTCATGTTATGTTGTTTACTCAGTTGGCCTTGTGCCTTTCTCTTTTTTTCTTTTACAAAGAAGAATCGTGTTCTTTTGCTGTTATGACAAACCGAGCTCTGTCAGATCGCTGAGGTTTGTATTCACTGTTATAACAAAGAAGGATTCAAACGGACTGACTATCCATTTAGTCAGTAACACAGAGGATTCAGATTCCACAGTGGCTTCAAACAAATTTTATATACCGATCAATGAAACTAAATAAGATCCTCCACGATACCTGTTTAGAGATCACAAAAACACCTCCGGGGGTAGCCAGCAGATGCTTTTGTTGAGTACTTCTCAGTGGATGTGCCCTTTTCTGATCATGAGTGCAGATGGCACGAGGGACAAAATCCCAACTAGAGAGATCAGCGCTTTTGTTTTCACACTTCTTCAGCTGCGGCGTGACAGACCCCAGAAAACAGGTGGTCCTCAATGTAGGCGCCATTCATCAAATTGCTGAGGCAGGAGTCATGACCCTCTATTCAGGTTTTATGCTCATATCCCGTATTGTCAATACGATTGTGTCACCGAAACTTGTTCTGTCACCCAAAACGTAGTTCATTAAAACAGCGGTGTTTCCATCAAAGCCACAGCGGGAAAAGTAAGCGCTAAAGTTTGACTTGCTTACTTAAACAAAAGTGTGTAAATGTTGTCAGCAAAAATTCGTAAAAATCTCAAAAGTTAAAATATTCAGTGTATAAAATTGGTGTTTTTACATTTATTTGTATTCACTTACTTATTACTGTATTTGAATTAATATCTGTGCAGCTTTACTGCTGTAGTTGTTTGAGGTTCAAGCTATTTGCTATTGTTTTACATGTATTTTGTAGCCTTTTTAAATAAGGAAACATATGTTGTTCCACAGTGTGACTACAAGCTGTAAATGTAGTAAACTTCTATCCTTCCCTTCCTATAAAGAAGCATTACGTCCCACTTCTGTCAAACAGAGTTCAGGTGTCCTAGAAAAAAAATGCTTGTTGTTAAATGCAAATAAATTACAGAGAAATCAAGGTTCACTTTCAGGGTCTTGGAAGAGGTTTTACGATTCCTAATCAGATTTTTTTAGTGCTTTTTGGCGGTAACGTGACTCAGATGGATAGAGTCAGCTCATTAACCTTACCGTGTCACTGTATATCAAAGATTAACTGGCCATTTTCAACAAAACAGGAAAATTTAAAGAGCATCTCAACCATGGTGTGCGAAGCCAAACGTGCTCCACATAGATGCTTGTAAACTTTTAACATTTTTTTTTCGGGGGGGGGGGGGACCAAAAATGCCAGGAACACTGTGTTCACTTGTAATGCTAAATAAATTAAAGAAAATATTCAGACTACAGGGGCCATGTCAGGGGTGTATGTTTTTCTTTCTTCAACAGAGTATAACATCTGTCTCCCATTCTATTCACTTAAAAGCAGCAGAAGGAACAGTTCACCATGTGTTTCGAAGCTCTCATTTATCCAAGTGAAGTGCTTAATATTTGGCATCTTGCTAATTTTACTTTTTCAATATCATCTACACGGAACCATGGAAACAGCAAACACTGTAGAAAGTGGTCATCCATGTTTCCTTTTAAGTGATTAAATGTCTCTTGAAAAATGCATCATGAAAGGAAGAAGAGGAAGAGGAGGAGAAGCACAAATAAGGTTTGGAGAAGAGCTGGGGAGCCTACAGAGGGGAAGAGATGCGAGAAAAGGGTAAAAAAAAAAAAAAATAAGTGGGAGTGATGAAAAGAGAAACAAGACATCTGAATTCAGACAGGATATTACTTTTCTTTATCCAAACCTGATGCTTGTTGCTGTTGGATTAGTTAAACGTGTAAAAGCTGAGTGTGCGGTGGAAAGATAAAAAATGTGACTCAAACTGTATGTACTGTATGACACGCCTGACAACTGGATCATTAAAGCCAATCTCACAAAGGCCCGTGCCCCTCCCCCGGCTGAAAGGAGATGTCAAAGGTCTGTGACCTCTTCCATTTATGTGCATTGATCCTGCTGCCGGGGGAGGGGCTTCCTCCTCTAAGCCCTCCACCATCAGCTGTTATATCTTAGTTTCACCTGCAGGAAACTGAGCAATTCTTTTTATTTGACATATATCTGTTTTTATTTAATTTAGCACACATTTAATCTCTCTTTACCGACCGTTCTAACTACAGTACAAATAAGTAAGCATTAATTAGTACACAGTCCTTATTTAGACCCAAACTTGGAATTTTATGGCAAAGGAGAGTTGTACATATTTAGTTTCACACTATAAGGTTTGATGAACAAAATAAAATCAGTGGGCATCAAAATCATGAGAAGACAAACTTAGGCTGAGTTTAATATAACGCTCTCCTTAGATATAATGCAGATAATTAACTGTTTAACTTTATGCCTGAAGCTTAGAATGTGTCTGACCATGAATTTGTGCTTCTGGGTGAGAGTCTGCTTCACACCTCAGTGTTTACGGCCTGCTCGGGAGCAAAGGGGAAACGGAAACGCTGTAAGGATGAAATTCCTCTGAGCTGCCCTTTTTTTCCCCTCTCAGTTCTAGAGTGATCTGGGTTTTTGTGATGGATGAAAGGAACTTACAGTCAGGAATGTAGGACATGTAAAATGCAGAGGTGCAGCCAAAAACGTTGAACATCCTGCTCTTTGTTGCAAAAGGAGATCTAGGATGCTAATTTTGGCGGTGTGTCTGTTTGTGTGTACATGTATGCATGAGTGCTACACAACTGCACTCCACCACTTCCTGTTGTCCTGTTATCTGTGACTCTGACATGCAGGGCAGGCTCTTATCTGTCACTGCTGGATTTTTTGCTTGACTTACTAAATGACTTAGTGAACCTAATCCTTAGTTTATTTAAGCCTCCTGTTATCATCCTCATCCTCTATTCATACACTCCTTTTTGTGGTGCAGTTACAGAATATGATCGTGCAGACTTTTGTGCTCTTTTCGTCTGCACACGCATCCACAGAAATGAATGAAAACAATCTGGATGTTCCCCTTAAGTCGATCACAAGGAAGCATTTCTGGAGCAAAGTCAAAGCTTCACCATGAAGGCGGGAGTTTATGCACGTGTTTGTGGGGGAGTGATGGCATGTCAAGGTGAAGGAGGGACTCGCTGAACTCTTGGAAAAAGAAATTAGGTTGCATCTTGAAAGGATTATGGCATGAAGTACAGGCTCATATCTACACTGTTCCTCCGTTTTTTTTTAAGATCAATCTCTCGGATTTTTGTGGACTCCATTACAGCAATATGAACTCACGAAGCCCAAATTGTGCTGTGTCTCCACTGAGAGCACTCAGTCATAATATATCATCATTCTTGCCACTGAAACCTGGAAAGCATCCAGCTGAGAATCCCTTCTTGCACGGTAGTGTTATGGAACAGTGTGTTCTCACAGGGTGTACTGCTGTATTTCCTCCCCATGCACAGATGCCAGCTCCAGCGGTACAGTACCTGCAGCCAGACATTTCAGCCTGCAGCTTACGTGTTCATTTTAAAGAGCACAGCATGTGCTGTGCCACAGTCTGGATCACAGCACACTACTGTGAAGGAAAGTTTATGGTTTCGCTTTCCGAATTCTCCAGATAAGATGATCGTATCGTATTTTTTTGTTCATACCATCTTGAGGTAAGCCATTCAAGCATCCTTGAAACAAGACACTGGAGTCTTTCTAATTTAAAGGGGCAACAAAGTAAGCGGTGGTGGCACACGCATGTGACTTTAAAAAAGGGAGAGAGGTTTAAATCTTGATGTCACTTGTTTTAAATCATTTTTTTTTTTAATTTACTGCATCTTTAAGGACCAGTTTTACTTGGGTAGGATTAGGAAAAGATTAGACATTTTAATGACATCAACATATTTGAAGGCTCCATCTCATCTAAAGGTAGTGATGTAAGCACACACTTCTTCCCGAGGTCGCCTGAGTTATGACACTCTTTTTCCAATTAGCCACAAAATTAAAATAGCCTGTCTAACAGTATGTTGGTCCAACAGCATGCTTTTAAAATAGCATGGAACCATGATCTCTGGAGGGGTTTTGGATGTCTAGGAAGGGACTTTGGCAGAAATCCACTTGGTAGTCTGGGTTTAAGGCGCTGATTGGTAAGCCACAGCTGAGCCCAGCACCCCTGTGTAACACTTTCAGTTTTACTTGCATACGGAGCTTGAGTTTTTTCCTTCTAAGCAACTTTTTTTTTTGGTCTTAAAATGCAGAACAACACAGTTTAAACACTGCTTTTTTTCCAGCAGCCATTAGCCAGATAATGGCTAATCATAGATAATCATAGCTTTGCTACATGTGTCTGTGTCTCTGCTGGAAATGTGAAGATGGATGACTCACTGCTGCAGAGTAAATCTGCCTATGGGTACAAATAAAGTGACCTGAGCCCAATCCATTGCAATGAGATAAAAGAACAGCAGGTAGCTCTGCGTGTTTGATTTGGCAGATTTTTATGTCGGATGTTCTTCCTGACAAAACCCCAATAGCATTTGTCTTCATCCGGGATCGAATGGGCCAGCTTTAGGTGAATGTGTAAACCACTACACTATGTTATAACTAAAGTAATTTCACTTCGTCTTTCTAAATGTTTAGTTTACACAAGCAAGCAAAATAATTATTTTTTTACATTTAAATTGTAATTTAACTGATCATCATGTATTGTTTTAGTTTAGCTTTAATTTTTTCTTCTTATTACTTCCTCAGCTCTTGCAGGCCCATTTGACACGTACAGAAGCGCTCTGTTTTTGACTGCATGTCACATTTCATGTGTTAGACAGCTTTAATGGCATACAGCATGGCGTATGACCATTAGTGTGTCTCTTAACGGCAGTGTTATTGGGTTTAGGTGTAATGTTGGTAAGCACATTTTTTCCTCCAGATGAGGAAATAAAACAATCACATAATCACACATTGGTCTATAAAATGCAATCACCCTTAACGCATGTATCAGGAGAACCATTAGAGACAAAGGCCAGGGGTCGGGTGGTACTCTGAAACCACGCCCACTGCAACCGAGGCCCAAAACGCAAATAAGGTCGCTTAATATTAGCTGGCTCAAAAATGTGAAATTTTGTTATGTTAGCGAGCACATTTAGACGGCTAATATTGCTTAAAATGTTTTAACTCGATTGACAGATGCTCAGTAAGCTATAACTGACCTGTTAATATATATGATCAAGAAAAAAAATCCAGCTTACTTCACACACACACAGGCATTGTGTTAGGTTGGTATCAATTTTTCCTCTTAAAGTTTTTCAGTTTACCATGCTATAAAAATTTTGTTATTTACCCAGCGTTTTTTCAACTGCTCTGTAGCTTTTCGTCATTTGGTTTCTTTTAAATTTATAAAAAGACGACGGAGTTGGCGACGAGTACTTGCTGGATCAACAACAAAGGTAAAAGTATGTGATGGCGTAGTGTAATGAAATGCTAAAAATGTGATCGGGTCAGATAGCTAATCGGCTAGCCTCCTCTAATGCTAGCTTAAACTAGCATCAGAGACGGTACAATAACAGTAAAGAGTAACAAAAAAGACTGTTTTTAACTCAGCTGTAACTGGTTCTTGTTTTTTTTATTTAGGTTAGTGGGCTTCTCCGAGGACCTATTTTTATCAAATAAGTTGTTCATATTTTAGTACTTTTGAGCCACTGTGGAGTGTGTCGTGGCATTGTCACCCGTTTCCTGTATCCTCCTTCATATTAAAAGCTCTGTAAGGCAGAAGTCATTTCTTTCCTAGCAAGGCTTTTCTTGTGAAACAGTTGCAGGAACCCTGTATCATGTTTTATGGGGTGTATGGAATTATTTATGGGTTTGACCAGCCAACCTTTGATGACCTATTACTAATTCACGTGTTATTCTGTCACATTGTAAAATTAATGAGGGGGTGAGAGGGCTTCAGAGAGGGAGAGAGAGATCATTCATCCCACAGGGATATTAGCAGAGAGAAAAGGACACATTCGGGAAGGGCAGTGGGGCAATCACACACAATCAAAGTGTTTTCGTTATACTTCTGTATACATACAGTAGAGGAACAAAAAATAATGGACAAAAGGTTTAAGAACTGTTAACCTATGTAATCAGTTTCCAGTCGTTTAAAACAAGCCACAGATTCAGCTAACCTGATGGTCTGAAGAAGGCTACACCAAGGTTTGGGGGCTACATCCTTAAAAAGTGACACCACCCCAGCTTTAAAATAAGGCACTAGAAAGATTAAATGGTGTAAAGGACTTGTATATGTTTATGCTGAGGCCACAGAGACTGAGGACTTTGAACTTTTCATAACACAGTCTAAAAAATAATTTGTCACTTTCTAACCTCTAGCTGTGCAACCATGTGCATCCGTGTGTGTCTTAGGTGTACTGCAGAACTAAAGCAAACGGCAGCTTGCAGTTCAGCACTCGAGCACATTTTCAGCTCAAATGCAACCAGAAAAAAACATGTAAACATTCAACAGACTATTTTATAAGTAGATCTGTGCATTCACTTTAACACCAAAACATGTTTTACAGAAACACATACACGTAAAGTGGATTTTATTAGCCTTACTGAACTTTATACTTATTTTTTTATATCAGTATGTAATGGTTAAGTAAGTCTGTGTGGGTTTGGATGTTTTGTCTAAGGTCTTTCTTGTGATTTATATGACTGATTGCGCAATAGAAAACTAACCAAATCAGACCCCTTTTAAATAAGGGAACAGCTAAAAAGTAGTATTTAATTTTAATAATCGAGCTGTGACAATTGTAGCTGTGTAAATAATCTTTGCTTATGGGTTTGGGCTGATCAATTATGACATTATTTTTGCTCCAATTAACATCTAAGAAAAAAAAAATATTTTAACAACCCATTTGGTGTACTCTCTCTTTGATGTTGGAGTTGCAACACTGATGCAGACATTTGTATAGTTGTTAATGTGAGACAACTTAATGTATGCTAACAGCAGCTGGAAACACTCAAGCTTTTTAACCAGATTTCCCACTTCACCTCGGCAGCATCTTTGCCTTTGACCATAGATGCTTTTCCAAAAAATCCTCCTGCCCACGCACACGTAGCATTAATTACACAAACACGACCCCAAACAGGACATTACTCACTCATTCTCTCTCCCTTTTTATATTGAATCACAAGGTCATTGAGCGTTCCTGTTGCCAGGATTGTGGGGGAGAGGGCTGACTGTAGCAGAAGTCTTTTCCATAGGCTGTTCCAGCCTGTCCAAGGCTAAGGTGACCAAGACCCAGCCATGTGCTGCGAGAACTCTGCGTTCCTCTGTGGCAGTGGAGGTCATTCTGTCTCGCTCTCACTCTCTGTAGCACCCTCGCTCTCTCTTCTCCATTATCTGTGCTAGGCACAATTTCAGCTTGAGTGCAGCCAGAAATAAAACATGTAGACATTCAACAGACTATTTTATTAGTCGATCTGTGCATTCACTTTAACACCAAAAAAAAAAAAAAAATCGCCTCAAGGTGCCTTATATTGTAAGGTAGACCTACAACAATACTATGTTTACCTGTAATGACTATATGGATCAATAGGGAATACTACAACTACATTTAGCTATGCTTGTAGTAAAATTGAGGCGTGTGTTTTCTACAAAAGAAAGTTTTAAAATTCACTTAGATTGTCCTTATGTAGTTCTTTTACTGATAAGACTAATTTGATGAATGATTGTAAAACCAAATTTAAAAAAAAAAAATCTCACATAACAAAATTACTGAGATGCTTTTGGCTGGTAAAGTTTCTTCTCTCATAGAGAGACCCTGGGCAGAATGAAGTGATAACAGCTCTGAATAGGTTTACTGTCACTTTTTCAAATCGGCACGGTTTGTGTGCAGGGTCAAGCCCAGAACAAAGGCTGGCTCTGCTTCCTTTGTCCGATTAAGACAAAAAGAGTCCTGCTGATGCTGTGGCTCTTGCTGCTGTAAGGACGACTGATGGGATTTAAGTGTGTGTCCCGTCACCGAGGGCAACCTGGTGCCTATTAATCGGGAGGGTGGTGGAGAATGGAGGAGATGTGGCGAGAGAGTGAGGGGGGTAACGGGGGTGGGGTGCTGCCGATGCAGCAGTGCTGCCTGGGGTCAGGAAGAGGGGTATGATGGATACAGCTGATCGCCCTGTAAGGAAGTTTAGAGGGAAAGAGGAGGAGGCTCCTTCTCCAGGACATTAAGAAGCCTCTTTGTCACGCTGTCAGTCAAATAGATTCAAGGTGGCCGAGATCTTTTTCAGGAAGGAAAAGAAAGGAGAGGTCCCATTGTGAAAAGTAGATCTCTTTGGACGCCCGATAAACACAACAGACCTCTTTCTTATGTCCTCTCCATGAGTGTGTGCTGAAATTAAGTCAGTGTGTTAGATGTGTGAACCTTTTGAGAGAGTGAGTTGTCCTTAAAGAGGGGGAGAGCTAATGATTATTTTCATTAATATTTAACCTGCCAGTTGTCTTCATTATTATCATTATATATGTCAATACAAGAACATGGGCTCAGACTTTGTACCTCAAATAGATGTTTTATTTTGAATTAACAGTTTAAAATATTTAAATAGTCAAGAAAGAGAAGCATCACAGCTGAGAAACCCTAACTAGAACTTTGAGTCTTGTAAAATTACTACATTGATTCATTGGTTATCAGAAATGACGACAATTAATTTCTTGTCAGTTAGATTTATAGCAAGTACAAATTTTTCAGCAATTTCTTTGGAAAAAGATGAGGACCGGTTTGAAAAAATAATTAATAAAATGAAAAAAAATGTTGTTTTTTTTTTAAATTTAAGGGAAAAAGCAGAATTATGACTTTTTTTCTCTTAAATAGCGCTTTTAGAATTATAAAAAGTGAGAATTGAGAATAAAGTACAAATTATTTTGGCTAAAGTTAACTGAAAAAGTCGGAGTTCTTGGATTAAAGTTGTCTTGGTTAATGCTGGCTTTAATTCTATTCTGTACATTTTAGTTTCATTAGTTGTTTTTTTTTTCTTTCCAAAGTATACTCTACAGGTATATACACTTTTTGTAAAATTGTGTAGGAGGTAGTTACAAGTTCTGGGAATTAATTTTTTTGAAAACAATACTGGTCCCTTTCCAATGATCTCCTCTGAAGTCTCTCACATCCTCAGCGCCTCCATTTGACTGATGTACGGTCTGCATGGAGGGTGGAGAGCAGCCCAGGCCAGCTCCTGGAACTGGAACATGACCCCTTTGTTGGTTTGTCATCTGATAAGCGTAAATGTTTTGATAGCGTTGGCCCTTTCACCATGATCCATGGATCTCCCTTTACACCCCATAACAAACAGGGCTGACTAAACAGCAGTTTATGGCCAGGACAAGGCCTGGTCAACCATTATCAAAGATCTAATCTGGAATGAGCCATTGGGTTCAGACCAGATGTTAGAAGTAGCTGTGAAAATGATAGAGGCTGAATTGGATAAAATAAAGGCCAGTCATGAAATATGGATATTTACATGAATTTAGCTATAAAAAGCTTTGATTTTCTTTCTTTTATACAAGCTCGGGAATGATTGACTTGTTTCCAGTCCTGGAGTAAAAATATGATGTTTTAGAGAAAGTATTTAACCACTTTAAATTCAAAGCACCAAATGTTTGTCCTTTCGTCCTCTTGCCCTTTAGCATTGACCAGTGTTTGACCACTGCTAGTGACAGCTTTACAGTATGCAATAGAACTTATTGTTGCCTTATTCAATATGGCTTCCCTGAATAAGTCTATAAATGTATTAGGGTGCTGTGTCTCTCTCCCTGTTGTTTCAGCTTAGGTGAACTGGTGTTCAACCCAGCAGTGTTGTAAAATGCAGATTGGGTTCACTAGCAGGCCTCCTGTTTTATTACACAGTCATGAACGGCATTGTAAATTGTCACTTGTCCTTCACTTTCATTCAATTATGCTAGCTGGGAAATATTCTGCCACATAATCTGTAGTTTGGCAGATTTTTTTTTTGCACAAGTGATTATGTTTTCTAAAAAGTCTCTGAAAGTTTGTTGCTACAATTTATTTTTAAAGGGCTCATGAAAAAGATGCCAGTCTTAAATTTGACAAACGATAGAATATTAAATATGTGCCGAGTTTCTCACAGAATCAAAGTGCCTGGACTTGTTGCTTGATAAAGGCTGTAAAACATTCTCACTAGTGCATCCTTCGTTTACAGTTCCCTAATGACAAAAAAGTGTATCTTTATGCTTCTCACTTGGATTTTTACTGGAACTGATATTAAAACTGGAAGGACACGTGATACTAAACGTCCCAGATCGATCGGTATAAAAGGATTAATCCACATTCATATGCCACATTTGGCCCATTGCTCCCCGTTCAGTGGCAATAAACAGTCAGTAAAGGTGGCAATGATTAGACACATAAAATTTGTTTTTTATCAGGCAAACAGGGAAAAGCCCATAAAGATTTAGTTTATCTTATAATAACTAGCAGTTTTATCAATTATCAATATAGTTTCAGATTTATTTGGATTTGAGTCAATAATCAATTTTAGCCAATCAGTCAACAGTTCCAGGTGCATATACAGTTATATCCTGAAAGGAGCATGCTGAAATATTAGTTACACGGTGTTTTCCACTTTTTGAGGTTGTTTTCCATCACGTTGAATTTAGTTATCAGTTTGGCAGACCTTCGGCACAAAATGATACTGGCCCTTTGTCCATGGCTGAGATTTAGTTTAAGGTTAAATAGCTTGCCCTTAAACTCTTCCTCTGGGCCACAGTGTGTGGCAAGGTCACCACTCCACTCAAGCTAGTGTTAACACAAAGACCGCTTGTCCCCTAATGAATTAGCTCTACAGTTCCTCAGCGAGTTAATACACCTCTCTCCAGACCCTCGCAGGCCTTTCCAGCCCTGCTGGCCTTTCACACGCACCCCCTAGCCCCTAATTTTTAAATGAGTTTTATAACTGGACAGTAAACCTCCAGTGGCTTAATGATGATGACTTCTTCATCTGCCCAAATGCTCCTTTTGTCCACCCCTCCTCCTGCCCAAGACCCTGCCCCCGTTCCCTCTGGTCACACCAGGCTTTAAACCTTGGTTCACCCCACTTTATAGTTGCACAGATAATCTCCTACCATGTACAAATGTGCATGTGCGCGCACGTGCGCACACACACACACACACGGACCCTCGGGCTATTCTTTGCTCTGAGCCCTGCTCTGTCTCTTTCTCAGTGTCTTTCTTTCTGTTGCCGCTGACTTCAGCAATGGCATTCAACTGGAATGTTTGCCTTTGTTTGTTTGACTCACTGGAAAGCCATGAATGACCTTAGCTCATCTGCTATCCCCACTAGCACTGATTTGCACTTCAGGGCTCAGCAGGTAGCCCTGGGGAGTAGGAGTAGTCGGAGGAGCAGAAGGGGGAGGTTTTGAAGAAGGTTTGGGGGTTTTAATAAGGAAATGAGACCTGCAGACTGTCACCTGCATAGCAAACAGAAGTGCAACTTGTAACACCTTCGACAGGTAGCCCACTTGTCGCTAGTAGAAATGGCTATTCTGTTACGGGAATTTCCACCTGGCAGTTTTGTTGTTTTCTTACTTGAGTTTTTGAGAGTATAGCTGCAGGACTCTCTTATTATCATAACAGGGTTATTAGAACCATGTCCACTGATACATCTGATGCGCCTGGATTCATTCTTAAAGTTGAAGCCTTGAGCTGCTGTGTAACGACAGGCATCCTGTGTGCTTCCATCAGTCATGCACGCGCTTGGTTAGGCAGGTTAATTCGATTATTTAATGTAGCAGATACAAGTTTAAGCAAATGATTCTCTCGTAGCTCAGTCCAGGGTTCGGCAGCTGCTGACTAAGCTAAGTCAAAGCTCCAGCACTCCTCTGGGAATCTAAGAGGGAAAGAGCTGCACTTCCCTACCCCCTCCAAATCTAAGAGCCCAGAAAGCCCAAGATCTCCCATTAATGCTGGTCATGTGACTTGTCTTTCCTCAGGTGGCAGTGGCAGGAATACTTCCCCTTTGTCCCCTTTAGAGCTCAATGCAGTGGTGAAGGATGGGCTCAGGGGCGGGCAAGCATTCAATCCACACTCTTTTGTTTTGTTGCACAGTGTCTTTTGAGGCCAAAGAAAATGCAGGGTTTACTCATTATCTCCATTTTAAATGGGCTATTTAGGACAGGCCATGTCAAAGTCAGGGACTTGGAGATAAATCACACTGACAGCTCTTTTCCCCCAGTTGAACTTGCGATTGTACTGGTGTCAGTTGGATCTTTGTCAAGATTTCACTTTCATTGCAATGGATATGTGCAGGTAGTTTGTATTTATCACCCCAAAATGCCAATTGTAATCTAACGAAGTGCTTGTGAGTCACTCTGGTTTACTAAGTCTGGTCTAAATCAGCAGCGCCCAGGAAAATTTCACAGTCAAACTCAAACCCAGGATTTAGACAAATGTCTGACTGAGTGAAATGAGTGCATGAAGCACTAATGAAGGCCCTGATTGGGTCGTGTGGTGGTTTACAGCAGCCGTCACACTGAATTCTCTGCAATATACCCATTGGAGAGGAGGTGAGAAGAGCTCCACACAACTTGATTAAAACAACTGTTGACCGTGTCTGTGGTAATGAACTGGAACGTCAGTCACATGGCTCAGTAAAGCAGGAATCCAGGGCCAGGAAAGGAAGATATCAGATAATGGAGTAAATTATCTTAACACCGTGTTAGTATTTTGTGACTTGTTGGAAGTTGTCTTGTCTTAAATATGGCATTTTTTAAGCAAAAGTGATAAAATGTCAGTATGAATGCAAGAGCCCTAGAATCCTGGGGTCACTATTGACTGTTTCTTCCCTCTTAGCAAGTAGATGTGAGTTCACTTGTTGTTTACCTGACAAATTCTTGCAAACATTTTAGCAAGAAATTAAACACGGAAGCCTTTCGGTGCTGTACAAATCATACTGACTCTGTGGTGAAGGCTAGAGCAAAATATTTGTGCATTTTCCACCCATTAGAAACAGTGAACAGTTTCCTGCTACTACAGATAGACAGCCAATTTTCTCTTCCATTAAAAGTCAGGTAATCAAAGGTGTTGAAGAGTTTCAGCTACCCTGGAAAGAGAAAGTTCGAGGAGTATTTTCAACTCGACTCGAGGAAACACAGTGCAGACTGGGGTGATGTTGGCCTCAAGTCCTAACCCCTCTTGACAATATCATGATAAGGTGCCAACTGTGATCACTGGGCTGTAATGACATACAGTTCCCCAACATCTGCCAGCGCCTGTTGATTTGTGGTGCATTTCTGTTTATTTATTTTGACCAGATGAGCCTCCTGGTATTTATAGCAGGAGTAAAAGCCTAATGTGGGGTCAATCCTGGGTAAGGGCAATGGAGACAAAATGCCCAAGCTGACCTGACATTCTTGTCTCCACTTTGTCGGGGACAGATCCTCTCTGGTTCT
>VUQR01005992.1:7906-22293 GCA_015108515.1 Hemichromis elongatus
AGTTTAAAAAAATGAATTTAAAAAAAAAAAAAAAAAAAAAAAAAAAAAAAAAAAAAAAAAAAAAAAATTTAAAAAAAAAAAAAAAAAAAAAAAAAAAATTGAAAAAAAAAAAAAACAAAAACCAATAAAACAAAACAACCAGTGACTGTTACCAACAGTGCAGTTGGTAATGTCCTGCAAACCAGTCAAATTGTCTGAGAAACAAAGTAACCAAGATCAAATCTTTAACCAGTGAAGTCTTGAGAGACTTTGAGATGTTAAAGTTGACTCTTTTTTTCCATTATGCAAAGGGGAATTAATTTAATTTTGTTCATGGTAAGGTATTAACCATTGTTTGTCTTAGTTTGAAAAAGCACGTAAAGCTTTGTCACATACTCGATCCTGAGAGGACTGTTTTTTTTTGGATGCTCAAACAAGATGTAGATGAGATGTATATTTGGGCTTCAAAATAAAATTTGTAATCTGATATTTTGAGATTTAACTAAATATTTTTTAAAAAATCCCATAAAGTATATTTTCAGTAATTAAGATGGAAATTAAGCTAAATAAGAAGACTTATAGACCAGTGTGCAGATAGAATTTGATCAGTGTTGACTTTTTTCTTCTACATTTGGATAGACAGGTTCTATTCCCTCTTCCTGACCAACCCCCTTTCCTCCTCTCCTCCTCCTCCTTCTTCTCTCTTCTGTCTCTCTCCTCATTTCTCCTCTCTCCTTCGTTCCATCTCCTCTAACAAACCCATAGCAGAGTCCCTCTGTTCTTCCACCCTGAGGCTGACCAGTGTGTCAGAGCTAACCAGGGAGAGGAACAGAGAGAGAAAGACAGAGATAGCAGGAGAGAGGCAAGCAGAGTGAAAGGAAGAGAGAGAGAGAGTTTTCAGTCGGGCCTTTTTCAGGGGCAACCAAAAAAAGGAAGATGAGACAGATGTACAGAGTCCTTTTCATCTAGTGGAAAAAGAAAGCGGGAGAGGCCAGACTCTTCATGCCTCTCACATTTTTCTATCTTTTTATATCGTGACCCATCACTCTTTCCTTCTTTAGACAGCACTGGAGACATAATGTTGCCTGAATGTCAGGCTGCCCTCCTTCCTCGCTCTACCCCAGTCACTCCACAGAATTTCAAAACGTAGTTTATACTACAGTATATCCCTCACACTGTTTCCTTTTCACTCCCGTCAGTGGCCTACTAACCTTGGCGTCACAAGTATGCCAGTTTTGGCTTTACTTTAGCAGCCTTGTTACAGAGTTGGTGTTTGGGAGATAAATTCAAAAGTTGCAAATACAAATCTGTGACTTTTGTGGTGACCTCTTAAAAACTCTGCCGGACTGGTCCAGTCCTGACTCACGGATATGCTTTTGCAGACCTTTTCTTACTCTTAGTCCCCACTTGGAAAAGATGGTCGAGAGGTCACAGGAAGTTCATCAGTTGACAAAATGCAAGTGTAATGTTTACAGCTGAAAGAAGGATGGT
This sequence comes from Hemichromis elongatus, assembly GCA_015108515.1. Lineage (NCBI taxonomy): Eukaryota > Metazoa > Chordata > Actinopteri > Cichliformes > Cichlidae > Hemichromis > Hemichromis elongatus. The sequence continues at coordinate 9,377 of VUQR01005992.1, forward strand.
TTACGCACAAGTCTACCTGAACATGATGCAAACATACCAATTTGTTCATTGGAACACTGTAATGATTTTGATCTTTCTTTCTTTGGCCCCTCATCAATTACAATGATTGCTCTCGTCGTTATAGGAGTTTGTCTTTAGAAGACCCCTACACTTGTCCATTAATTAATTGTCCTTTTTTCCACTGCAGTATTTCAAAAGATCAAAACAGAGCTGGCATTACATGACCGAAAGGTTATTTAAAGGAAGCAAGTGAACTTTATCACTCAGTTAATTTCTCTTTCACACAACGTAAATAAATGCATTTTAATGTTTAAATGTCCATTCATTTGCTGCTCATCACATGATTTAGTTTAAAGATTAAATATGTAGTGAGCAGTATAACAATAAAGTATCCTGCACTGCGGGTTTATTTAACAGACAGCTTAATTTCTTACTCTGTATGAATTTTGAGGGTGTTGCACTGTGCATAAATTTCACTCTCTAATGCTTTGAAAATGGTTAAAAGTAAGTACAGAGAACAAATGTGGAGGGATTTCTGAGGTTTACGCGTTGAGCAGCAACAACAGCTGAAACCTTTAACCTTTCAGCCTCGACCCAGGAAGTTTGTGTATCCCTGCAATGTTGTTTTGTCACAAAAAACAGAGTGCACTCTTTCAAGTGCTAAACTATAGAAAAGCCTCTGAATCATCAACACACCAGAGGGTTTTCAGCAGTAATGATCCATTTGCTACATCTAGTGCAGGCCTACACTTCAGATCATGTGTAGAAACACGGCTGAGGTGTTTTGTCAAGATGTGACTGTGTGAAGTAACTTAGTGAATCTATTGGGTGTGCTTACTATTGTCACAGGTAGCCGTGTGATCCATCATCCACACTGGGTTTCACAGGTGACCTTTTGTGGGAGAAGGGTCCTTTGTTTGGACTCTTGTGTCTGCCCAAATGAAACAGTGTTTTTTTTTGTATGCCCACATCTCTCTATCAGTAAACCAGAATCTTTAGTAAACAAAGTGCATTCTCTTTTTCAGCTCGGTGAGATCTGTGTTAGTGTGCCGATATTGATTCAGTCAATATCTATGGGCTCCATGTCTTACTTTGTGTGCTGCGTCTCACAGTGTGTGTGCGACGGCTACCTGAATGCCTGCGTATTTGTGCCATATCTGCTTGAGACTGTGTTTACTGTGCATGCACAATCCCTTACAATCTGTGAGCGTCTGTATCTGACAGTCTGTGCATGCATGTGTGTGTTCGAGTGTGTGCGTATGAGGAACAGTATTCCCTGGGCTGCTAGTTATAATGTTTCTGGGGGTGATGGGGGGAACTTGAAAGCCCTGTGCTGCCCAAATCAAAACTAACAAGGAAATGATGGGGGCTCCTTTATCTCCTCTCTGGCCTGGGGGGCCGAGGGGGGGGCGAGAACGGGAGACTGGGCAGGGAGGGAAAGAAGAGGAGGAGGAGGAGGTGGGAGGGAGGGAGAGACAGAAAAAGAGAGAGAGAGAGAAAGTGATGGGAGGAGGAGGAGGAGGGGGGTAGCCTGGCTTCCTCTTTGATTTGTAAAAAATGCATTACCTCCGAAATCAAACGGAAAATTACTGCGCCGAAGCAAAACACACAGAGCAGGAGAGAGGGAGAAGGGTGGAGTGGAAGGGAGGGGGAGAAGACAGTGGATAGGTGTGTGAATAGAGAGGAGGTGGGAAAGAGGAAAGGAGGAGTCACCTGTATAGATATGCTGTTGGATATGAAAAGGGAAGGAAGAGTATAGATTTGAGGTAATGCGTAGGTGGTATGAGAGGAAGTTGGAAAGACTGTGAAAGACAGGGGCTCACATATGTTTCCCTCAGAGGAGATGAGCTTATACATGCTGTGGACCATGAGAATATGGCAAATGAAAGAGATGATGCAGTATTGATGACCTGTAGCCCACAGGGAAGAGGAAAGTTATGGATTGCTACCTCCAACACAACGTATATCTCATTTTGTAAAGACCAATCTTTGCAACGGCTTTCCTGTCAGATGAGGTCAACATTTTCATGGCAAGATGACAGTTTCAAATATTTTCAAATATTCTCTAATCATGTGAACAGCGGGGTGTAATTTGATATGCCACTGGTAAACAGTCTAATCAAAATGTTTGATAGTTTTGTAAAAATAAGTAGCGCGGGATGAGTGCAGACAGAGTCTCCAGATGGTTCAATGACCAAAAGAAAAAAAGAGAAAAGAAACAATAAGAGTAAAAATAAATAAATAAATAAAAATAAGAAATAGAATTAATGTCAGCTCCGCATTCATAGACAGAGAGAGCAGACTGAGAACAAGGAAGATGAAGAGTAGGAAGGGAGAGGGGAGAGGAGAGAGGAGACAGCGAGCGGGGCCACAATCCAAAGGCTTGAAGCGGGGTGAGAGCGAACGTGAGACAGAAAGAGTCAGAGAGTGAGAGAGTGAGAAATGCCTGGAGTTAGCAATAATAATTTATACAAACACACCTTAATAATTCACGTTCCATTTCAATGCTGGAGGGAAAATCCAAAATTCACAGAGCATAATTAAATAGAGGCAGAGAGTGAAGGGAGAGATAGAGAGGCCAGCATTAAAGATACCAGTGTAGCAGCAGGCTATCTCTTCCATCTGAGCTTTGTAAAACAACCCTGATGAAACTGCGATATCCAAAGTAGATTCCATCTCACAGTTTCCCTCTTCATCACAGAAACACCAAGATCTGCTCATCTTCTCGCGTCAGCAGATGTCTATATGAATATATTTAGGAGGCCTTATGATTATAAGCTCTTGTGTTATAAAAAGGCCTACCCTACCTCACTGACACATGCACGTATCATTCAACGCAGAGCATGAAGCGATGTGATGGGGTGAAAAAATAAAAGTTTTGTTTTTTTTGAAAATGCACTTCAGATTTCAAAATGCACAGAAGTAAAAACAAAATCAGGTTTTTAAGTAGTTTGCACGGTTTATTTTCTTGTGATGTTAAACATGGAAGTGTTCACTGGACTGCATCATTTCTGACTTTTATCACAACAATTTTGTGTGTTTCAAACAAATTGTATAGTTTTATATAACCATATACTATAATTATAGCTGGTAGAATTTAATATAAAAGAACAGTTGTGAAGTGTTTTCTTGATTTTGCTTTCAACTTCACTTTTATTCTGAGGGAAATATTGTGTAATTTCTTGACATAGATCAAGATTTTATTTTTTTTTTAAAAAGGCTCAAACCGCTGAACTTGTTCACACTCTGCTGTAGATCGACTAACAAACAGTACATAAGACAATCAAAAAAGCTCTAAATCGATCAACTAATAAAACGAAACTCTTGTATGTTCAGATCTTTATGCAGTTTTGCAATATTTGTAGTACTTACCTAACTTACCTAGAATACTTAAGGTGATATGAAAGACCTTTTACCAAAAACCATAGCCCTTTAAATCCTTTCAAAGCTTTCTTCATCTGGCAGACAATTAAACCTAACCTTTAATAACCCTTAACATAACTTTGTACATGAGATTATTTTATACTTTTAAAACTTCACTAAGAAATAACCAAGTCTTATTATATATTTAAAAACCCAATTTTTAATGTATAATGTGGCTCAGTTTTCATGTTGGTTTTCAAAAGTCTATTTAATTCCTCCTGTTCATAAATGCACTATAGGGATGTCCACCACGTTGCATCAGACACAGCCTCAGGTGGCCACATCCATCAAACACCTGATCTCTACCAAAGACATATGAAACATAACCTTGCTATATTTCACATCGATTTAAAGTATCATTTTGAACTCATGTTGCGCCTTTACACCCTTATGCAATACCTTCAGTTTCAACAAAGTTTACTCTCTTCTACTCTGACTTGCAATAAACATGCTAGGTAGTTGAAACTGGCTTAAGCAAACAAATCTCTGCAAATTTTTTTGTTTTCATTTGCAAAAGTTAATGCCTTCTCTCTCTTTTTTTTGTTCCAGGTGTTGTGGAGGCATGGACTGTAACTGCGTCAGTGATCTGCTGCTCCCCCCGGTGCCCGCCCTCTGGACGCCAGGTTGGTACTCTCATCAAAGTTAGCTACATGAAGGCAGGAGTCCATTATATCCTTGCTTTACTGCATCAAATCTGCTTAAAGTTCTTGTTTGTAACATTTAAAATCGCTCAACTTATCTTTAAATCTAGTCCTAAGCCACATGTGTAAATTGGGTGAACCCAGACAGCCAAAACAAGCAAATACTTAAGAAGCAGCTACTTCATTATTAAAATTGCATGTTGAAATTCATCCCCAATATTCATCTATTTAAAAAGATTAACCATACACACTCATGTTTGCCAAACAAGATCAGACGTTGGTAGTAATTGGTTCAATGTGTAATGTATTTACAAGGCTAGTTAGTGCCAGATTCACTTTGGCCTGAGTCAAAAAGCTACTTAACTTCATCTCTGATGGTCATACAGTTGGCTTTTAAAATTCAGACCTGAGCAGCATCAGTCAGATCTCTCCCAGTGAGCTGTCATCATCCCACTGACCAATCTGTTGAGGCTAGAGGGCATTAGCTCAGACTAACATTGCTCAAGGCACGTGCTGTGATATTAAACACATCATCCCTCACCTCCATCACTCATCAGTCATTCAGACAGTGAACCCCCCCAACCCCCACACATGCACACACACACACACCTACACACACACACACACACACACACACCACACACACACACACACACACACACACACACACACACGCTCCCTGTGAGCAACTGGACAAACAACAGGCCTGAACCTCATCCTGCTTTTTCCTCCTCCCCTTTGCCCAGGGATCGCCTTCCCAGAGTGGGCCTACAAGCCCGAGTCGAGCCCCGGCTCCAGACAGATCCAGCTGTGGCACTTCATCCTAGAGCTCCTACAGAAGGAAGAGTACCAAGGGGTGATAGCCTGGCAGGGAGACTACGGGGAGTTTGTCATCAAGGACCCAGACGAAGTGGCCCGACTGTGGGGGATAAGGAAATGCAAACCTCACATGAACTATGACAAACTGAGCAGGGCTCTGAGGTATGTGTTCGTACGAAATGTGTTGAATGTCAGACAACCACACTGTTTGTATCAGATAAATCAGACTATAACCCCACGGTTTCCATAAATTGTTTACTCTCGTTGGATTTAATCCCCACTTAACATCTCTCTTTTCCATGTTGGCAAAAATGGAAAGATAAAGGTGGGATTTTTCCTGGGGAACGTCAATACCCTCAATTTCTCCTTATCTTTGGACATCCTAATGGAAAGTTCACCATTGAGCTGCCAAATAAAAAATTCAATAGGGATTTCAAAATTAAGCCCCAGTGTGAAATTGCTTAGACTTTTTCAGAACAGCAAAACTACTCGACACTGAACTCGCTGAAGGTGATTAAAACAATGGCACACTCCATACCTTCAGCAGTTTACACCCCCAGCCAGTCACACACAATTTTCTTATGCAAATACCCACTACCCAACTTGTCCCCCTACCCCACCCCACCCCCTTCCTCTGCTTTCCTTCGGCCTCTCGTTAATGGGGACTGTCGTCAGAGTTTAATTGTTATGAATTGGCTGGGGCCACAATTAGCCTTCTTAATTAGCCTCACTTAATTGCTCAATTAAGGGCCACGGCACAATTGCCACGCAAAGCAAAACATGTACACATCATTGCACTGGGCTCAGCCAGTGTGGATGCATGCAGATATGTACACGCTGCTTTGTTTGTTGATATTGTGTGCCTGCATAATGAGCTCACCACTATTTAATGCTGAGGTTGTCTCATGAATTTTGCGTTTAGCACGCTCACTGTGGCTGCACTCGAACAAAGAAGTCCAAAGAGTGCACGAGGAAACCCTCTCCAAGATCCAAACTTGTATTTCACAGTAAGACATCTGCAGGTTTTTTTCAATTTGTCGCATCCCGCTTCGCCCACAGCCCCACCCCCTACGCTTCTCCACCTGAGCACTCATCTTTTACCTGGGCCAGATGGCTCCATGTTTTTCCTTTGCTGCCGATCAACGTGGCATCCTGGCAGATTGTACATTGTGACACCTCTGTGGGTGGCAAAGGAAACTGGTATGATGACGACCTGACATGCCCAGCGGGAGATACTGGGGGTCGTTACCATGGAGACTCTCTTGTTGTCCCACCTCTTCGTGAATGTGCTTTGCCGTTGGAAACGGTGGTGTTTTTTTTAGTGTGATGTCAAATGATGTCAGATGGTGTCATGCTGAGAAATTTCTAATTTTCTGGAGACAAAAAAATCTTGATGCCAGAGTTCATCTGATAGTGTAACATGATGCCCACATTATTTCTTGAATTGATAAATAGTCCTGTGCATAATGAAAGGAATATTTTTCTTGTGTAGTATCTGTGAGTGAGAGAGGTTCAAACGAATTTAGATTTTGGGGGGTTTTTGGTGTTTTTGTTTGTTTTCTTTTTGGGAGGGGGGGGATAATAGCTGAATAAAAAATTCACTTTACAAAACCGTATCGTATTGAATAGAGGCAGCCAGACATGAATTGATTCAAGAAAGGAGGAGATGAATAAAAACACTGGGAAATCAGCGCAGCTCTTGCCTCACAGCGCTGAAGTTGTTTATACTTTAGTTATAGTGATGAAACACAAAACCTTGATGTGAGCATTATATTAATCCTTCCCACCTCTTTTCCTTTTCCTCTTCCTTTTTCGTTTATCACTTCACTCCATCCCTCCATCAATATTCTCTCCCACTCCTTTGCAGGTATTACTACAACAAGCGTATTTTGCACAAAACCAAAGGGAAGCGTTTCACCTACAAGTTTAACTTCAGTAAGGTTGTGCTGGTGAACTACCCCATCCTGGACATGGCCAGCTCTCCTTTCTTCCTGGCCCAGAACCATTTCAACGGGGGCTCCACCACACCAGACTGCAGCCCAGAGGTACGCAGGGTAGAATAGAGGGTTTGTGAGAGGGGGTGGATGGGTAAAATGATATATGCTGTATGCAAGTAGTGGATTTAGTAGCGTATTAATACAAAATTGTGTGAAAAATCTGAGAAATTATACACATGTATGGTGAAATTGTGTCTCTATAAAAAGCAGCATTTTTTAACAGAGGGAATTTTAAAAAAAAGTGAAACATTAAACAAAGAAAAATGATGAAATATAGGAGAACACTGCAGTCTGCTTCCTTAAATTTTTATCAACGGAGATTTAATTCAGGTAACTGAAATCCATTCAACTCCAGCGTCCAGCTGTTATATTTCTCAGGCACCTGCTGTGCATTCCCCCTTTCTTGCAAAAGAATGGTGGTATTCATCGTAGCTATCTTTTATTCAAGGTGTCTAATGGGGGTCATAATAGACTACAGTTCACTCATTATTTGCCCTGAGAGATTGTAAAATTTTTACAAAGATAAAATGTATCAGAACACAAAAAAGATGGAGGTGTGAAAAAAAATGTCCTAATTTGGTTCAAAAAATAATGTTATGACTTTACTTGTGTTTATAAGATATTTAGAGATTTTTCTTTCTTTTTTTTAATGGAAAAAAAATCAATTTCTGCGTTTCAGATTCTACACTAAATTATAGATGTGGCTGCACAAATTGATGAAGAAGGTTATTTTTTTGACTTGGGTATAAGTGCTGGTGTGCAGATAATTTTATTTTAGATGACTAATGTCCTAGAAAGTACAAGTAACTTGAAAGTACAGTAAGAGAGAACCATTCATCAATTGTCTGTGCCGTCCTTAAGATGGGGATAAGGAGACGCGAGCTCTGAAGGAGACCGTGGAGGGGGGACGGTTTTAACTTGCCCTTAAAACAAAAGAAGACGTTATCCCCTCTTTCTCTCATCCCTGTCTCCTATGGCGTATCCATCTGTCATCGATTGAAAATGAAAGAAATAGAAAGCAAAGGGGTCGCGTCAGATCAGATCAATGGCGGGTCATTAATGCGGTTTGTTAAGCAACGCAGATCTCGCAGCTTGGGAGTACAGTCTCGCCTTTCAAACTTGGGGCTGCAGGGTGACAGATACTACTGATCCGCAATCACGCTAAGGGAAAAAAAAATCCCCCTGTGTCCCCTTGATTCCTAAGATTAAACTGTTCCACTTATTTTACCTCTCCTTTGCAAATTTTAGACAGAGAAGAAATATACGCACTCACTGGCACGCACACACAAATGCACTCACTGACACGCACATAGCTGCCCTACTTCCTAAATGGATGTCATTCTCTTACATCTCACTCCTATTCGTCCCGTGTCCCTTCACACAAGCTGGCCCACAATCCCTCTTTCTTCTTGTCATTTATCCTTTGTGCCCACAATCTTAATCGCTGGTCTCCATTTGACTCTGTACTTTTCCTCCCTTTGAGTCTCTGAGCCTGTGCGTCCTCCTGCCTCCCCTTTTTTTTTTTACCCCAAGTCCCATGGCTTCCCTTTTTATCCTGTCCTTGCTGCGACTGTGTCACTGTTTGCATCACACTCTGCAGGGTGCTGCTGTCAACATATGACTTTACCCCGCAAAGTGCAGCAGCATCATAAAGACAGATTTGTAGGAATATGTGCACCACACTCAAGCTTTTTTTTCTGTTATTATTTAATGGTACAAACTCATCTGTAACCTCTTTTTCTACTTTTTGTTTGTGTCTCTTTCTGCCGCTCAGGCCATACAGTCCTTGTTTCCTCGTTTGCCAGACACCAGCAGAGGAACCTCCCTATTCGATCGGGGGACCACAGCACCAGGACCTGAAGGGGACAAGCTGAGACTGGACTCATTTCCTTTCCTAAGTTCAGGTGAGCAGAGAGAATGACAAAGTTAGTCAGAAACGTGCCGTCTTCCTCTAGTCCGAGAAGAAGAATACACTTATATATATATGTATAAAGTGCATGATTGGCAGTGTACAAACAATGGGAGGAGGAGAAGCTAGCAATGAAAGGAGAGCAGAGAGAGAAATGAGGATATGGTGAGGCATGAACATTTATTGTTAAAGGAAATAAGAGAGATGGCTGTCCCATAGCAGCCTGCAGTGAGACTGTGCTCCAGGTAAGAAAGGCCAGGTTAGCTGGTGAATTATGCATGTCAGCTGTAGTGAGACACAAGTCGAGAGCTGGAGAACTCATCCATTTTTTCAGTGCAACTGTTCACATTCGTTCCCTTCTATCTCAGAAAGCGAGTATCAACCAAACGCAGCACGGAAGTGTCCTTGTTTGCTCGACTGATGGCACGCATGCACAAATGCATTTCGTTTGCAATCTTTGCACGCGCATAAGAAGGCATACGAATCTGCAGAGCTTGACATGTAGTGTGTAAACATACTCACTCACACACAGATGCAATTCTCAACCCAGAACTAGCACCCTCTCCCTCCTCCCTATTCTGTTTGTCCTCGGGTCCTATTCCCCCCTTCTTCCCTTCTCACCCTCCTCTCCCTCCCATGTGTCCCCGCTGTCCTAATCCCTTCCCAGGCAGGAAGGCCCTAATTGAGGGTGCAGGCTTCAGTTTGTGGCCTGTGGGCGCCCATTACTGTGTTTTCATAAGCAAGTGAGGCCTGCCTGACTGATTCAATATTCATGTGTCTGCCAGCTACTCCTGGCCCAGCACGCAGAGACTTCACCACTGTCAAATTAGCCCTGCATAGTAAATAACAGGGTGAAAGAGAAAAAGAGAGTAAGAACGGCTGGGAGAGAGGTGGAGAGTGCAGCAGAGAGAGATTCTTTGAGTCGGTTGTCATTTGGAAGGAAGTAGACGAGGTTGAGAGGCAATGCGTTTGTTTGTTCATTAAAATTGTATTCCTGCATCACCTCAAATTTGCCTCCTCGCTCTGTATCAAGTGATGCTTACAAGGAACCGAATTCAAATACACGATGCAATTTGCCGCATCATAAGTGTTTTTTGCTTAATTTGAAATGATATGATGACATGTCAGAGCGTTGCGGGGACAAATGTCGACATTACTTCTCACCGAGAATTTTCAACAGTGTGACTGGTTTCACTGCAATGATGCGCTATCAGAACAGAAGCAGAGTCACTTCACATATTTCTTCTCTTTTAAATATACAAAGAAATGATAAACCGCTTGGAAGACGGGAACTCTTCGTAATTGTTTTTCACTGCAGCGGAGAATCTTTGTGTTCACATCTGGTTTGCAGCGGTGTGAAGTGGGTGTACTACACAGTACTGGCATGCATAAATGAACCATCAGGTTTTGTGTTGAAAGCAGCCGTGCCAGAATTAGCCCCCGTGGCTCCTGATTAGAATTGCTAATACCACTGACTATAATTAGTGAACATTCTTGGATGTTGTATGTCAGGAAACCTTTGCCCCTTCTGAGAGCTAACCTCCATCTCTGGATTTTCTCTGTCCTAGGTTCACCGTGCTATTCAAAACCCCCGTCCCTGCTGGGCCCGTACCCTCGCAACCCACCCTTTGACTACCCCTGGGGCTTCAACCCCTACCTCCCAGGGGCCTTCTCTCTCAACAACTGCCCCAAACTGCCCCCTGGCTCCCTCTACCCCTCCCAGTTTTACCCCAACCCCTTGCAGAGCAGCCTTTCACAGCTGCCTCACCCCTTCTCCTCCCTGCTCCCGCCTGGAGAGGCAGGTGGGGGTGAGAGGGGAGCAGCAGGGCAAACTGGCGGGACAAACGGCACAGCGGGTGGTCAGCCGGCCAGACTCTGCCTGCCGCCCTACCAGGGCAGCCTGTCGATGGGTCGGACAGACATTGGCAGCGGGGCGACACTGGGAGAAAGGGTGGAGCCCAATCCTACGGGTATGGGGCTGAGCTTGGGCCTGGGAGCGGTCAGCTTAGGAGCCGGGACTGGGACAGACCAGCAGAGCCCCACAGAGAGAAGAGGAGGGGTGAAGCAGGACCCAGAGTCAGACTCAGACCTGGAGATAACAGATCTGAGCGACTGCAGCTCGGACAATGAAAACGAGCATGAATTTGGCATTCGGAAGGAATCCAGCCATGCGAACCGATCACAGCTTGTGTTAGATGGGAAGAAAGGAAGCGTGTTGCCTCCCATTACCTCTCTTCCTCCACCAGTGTCCCCACATCCACTCAAGAGCCTGATGCCCATTACGCCTCCTCCCCCATCCCTGCCTAGGTCGCTCTCACCGTCCATGGCTCTGCATGAAAGACACAGGGAGACAGAGACTCTCAAACTGATACACAGCTAAGACATTTTCTGATGTGTCCACCATCTTGCCAGTCTATGGTCTGATAACTCTCTTCTTCTCTCCTTTTGTTTCTCTGAGATGAATTTTCCACTTTAAATCATCAGATCTTTTCCAGCCCTTTTCCAGGAAAGGCAGTTAACTTCTTTTACTTCTAAAACTGCCATTTTACTGTTTGCTGTGCAAGTTTTGAACTTGCCAGCAGTCCATTACACTACTGATTCATCCATCTTAGAATATATGGGGTGTACAGTTTTTAGAGTGTCGGCTGTCTCGTCCTTTTTATTTTGATCTCTCGCACCAAATGGTTTGTAGACATGCTTTATGCATTGCCAGCAGTAGTCTACAATTTGCTGTCTGCAGCTGAGCTACGAAAGAAGGCATCGAGGTGGGAAATTACAACACAGCAATTCCTGCCTTGACAAACATTAACAAACAACATCCCTAAACTAACAGAACAACAAATGATGCTCAAATCGATCCAATTTTACAGATTTGTCTTGTAATTCTACAGATTTAGACTATAAATAATTACTGTGGCTTTTAAGACATGGTCAACTACTGCCACCTAGTGGTCCTTTCACTCAACGTCGTTTTCAAAGAACTGCAAGTATATGAGTGAAGCTACTGCCCTGAGTTCATTTTGCACTGTTTTTTTTTTTAATATATATATATATATATATATTGTTTACTGTGGATTAATTTAAATGTTAACAATCCATCTGTTCAATAGTGTTAAAACTGTGATAGTCTGTGCGTATTTACTTTGTCTTGGTGCACATTTTCTAACGGGAAAGAAAAAGAGAGCAGGAGGGAGCTGGACCAATCTAGAATTTGTATGAATATTTCTGTATATATTTTAATATGGTGTACATGACATTTAATTATAATTCACTATGATAAGATTTAGCTGTATTGTTGTGATTTTATTCCGTATTTAAACATGTTGGAAAATTATAAGCTTAGGTGTATCAAAATTTAAATTATTAATGGCAGAAGATCTGCACTCTGAAGATTTTTTTTTTTATGCTGAGGACAGAGATCACGCTGGGATTTGTCTCTGATTTCCTCAACCCCGGTTAATTGTGCCCTTTGGTCATTTTGTTCTTGCCAGATGCCCAGTGTACAAACCCTTTGGGTTCAAAAACATGCCGGCAGACTTATTTTTCTAGTTAGCATTCACCCAATGTACCTGTACTGTAATTAATCTAATGTGAATAATATTGGTCTTTGCATTTTCTTCTTTAAATCCTCCCCCCAAAATCTGTTTTGATTATTTTTCAATCGATCCTTTTTGTCCATGCCAGCAGCAGAGCAATTTGTTTTGCTTGAGGACACTAAACAGTAAGGGGGAAAAAAAATACTTACAAAAAGAACTGTACCTTTCCTCTCCCCAGATCTTATGACCAACATCCTTTCTACAGCCCTGTTTCTCAGCCAGGAGTGAACAGTGAATCATATTGTACAGTTTCATAGCCTTTATGCCGATGGTTTGTCAAACAGTGGCGGTATACCGATTAGTTGTGAAAGCTCTATTGTAAAGTTAATGTAAAACTCTATGTTTGTTGAGTTGTTGCAGGAAAGGCCTCCAGTCACCTCCACAGGAAGAACACTAACAGCTGTAAATAATGTTTCCTCGTGTGTGTGTGTGTGTGTGTGTACACATCCAGAAATGACAAAGCAGTGGTTTTACCTGTCATCTTTCTTTGTTTTACTGTAAAGAGGAAAAATGGAAAGTGCAAAACAGAAGA
>VUQR01005997.1:2379-13837 GCA_015108515.1 Hemichromis elongatus
TTCTCCTCCTGTAAAAAAAAAAAAAAAGTGGTGGTGGTGGTGGTGGGAACAGGGTGGGGGCTTAGATGAGAAGTCGGTGGCGTTGAGCCGAGGAGGACACACTCCACTTAGATAAATATCCCCATCGCTCTGAGCAGAGCCAGGGAGATTTATTCATCCGCCGAGCTGGCAGAAAATTGACTTGTTTCATGGGGGCAGGCTAGTGACGCATCGCCATGAGAGGCAAAGAGACAGGATGGAGGGAGGGGAAGGAGAGATGAAGAATGATAAAGAGAGGAGGCACATGGAGAGGGAGAGAAAGAAAGGAGCGAAAGAAAAGAGGGGTAAAAGGGGAGAAAGAGGAAAGCGATTTAGGGAGATGGGAGGGAGAAAAAGCGATAAAGAGAGATGAGAGAGAGCGATGTCCCTCCCCTTGTACCAGAGGATAAAGCCAGTGGGGTGGTGAAACAGTGATGAGGGAATGGTACAGCTGACATTTATATAAGAGGATATTGATGAAGCAGAGACAATAGCAGACTCAATTCACTCCTCCTCTTCCTCTTTTGCCTCCTTTATCTTGTTTACTACTTTTCACTCTTCCTCTGCTTGTCTTTTCTCCTCTGTCTCCTTCAGCTCTCTCTCTGACAAAGTGCTGTTATTGGGCACTACATCCTCATTGAGGAAGAAGGGCCACAACCTTGGGTGACTTAAGACTACAGCCACCAATGAATCACACTGATAATCTCTTATTTTCTGCCTCCCACCTCCACATACAAACCGCATACAGCATGCTGCAGAAAAACTACAGTGATCCTGTGCTTCATATAGCGTCCATGCTAACACAGCAAATAGAGAGGAGACGAATGCTGCCTCCCCTCGGCTTTTCTGAGGAGGTGTAGGGAATGGAGGTGTGTGTGTGTGTGTGTGTGTGTGTGTGTGTGTGTGTGTGTGTGTGTGTGTGTGTGTGTGTGTGTGTGTGCAGGGTGGGGGTGTATTTGTATGTGCTTACTTTGTATGTGTGTTTGTGTGTGTCTGTAAGTGCGTATGTGTTCTGGGAGTGATGGGGCGTGGAGGATTTCTGCTTGTATCAGCACCTGGGCTGCACTGAGAGAGAGGTATACAGGGGAGAAAGATGGGGGAACTGGGAGTCTGAGCGTGTGAGTGTGTATGTGTGTATGGGAAAGAGAGAGGTGGGGGTAGCTAACAGGGAGCGGAGCAGAGTATAATTTAGTCGCACCGAAGCTCAAGGCTCATGTCAACCTTGGATAGGGACCCAGGATGATAATTTGAATTGGGAATTAAGTCACCAATCAATGGTTATACTTATGCTGAATCAGTGGTTTATTAAGAGGAGAGAACTCAATCATCTGATTGTGTGTGTGTGTGTGTGTGTGTGTGAGTGTGTGTGTGCAGGTACATCTACATTCGAGAATTAGCACACTCCTTTTCTGTGTGATGTTTTGTGCAAGTGGATGCATGCATTGTTTGCAGATGGTATTTGACATGCATTTACTCACATGTGGTCCTCAAACTAGACAGCCGTATATGCTTTTCTTTGCTTGAAAGACATTTGTGATCACAGATAAACAAGAACTGGTTAATTTAGCTTAGTAATAGAGTCTCTGTTCAGTTGGTGCATCCCATAGACAGAAGGGCATAACCACCATGACTTCATTCTTCAACTTAGGACTTTAGTGTTAGTGTTTTTGCTATGCCCATGTTGATTTTTTTGGAGCTAGACATGACAATATTAAGACGAACGGGTGAAGTGTTAAGTTAGCAAGCCATCTAGCTTGTTAGCAAGCTCCATTCATAAACTGTAGGAGTGCAAATACACAAATCTGCTCATTAGTGCCAGTAACAGTGTATCAACACATTGAATTTTATTTAACGAAACTTGAGACCAAAGTACTCGATGGTACCACATTTATTTCTGCACCACACAACAAGCCATGACATTAATCAGATAATCCATTAAAAGTGCTCCGAGGAGACCTGGCAGACTCCAATCGGCTCCACATGGCTCTGTTGAGACACTTAACCAAAGTAGCCACGTCCCTACCTCCAGTATCCAAGTGGACGAGTTAAAAAAAAAATGTAGTCAAAGGAAACGGTCCATAGAGGCCAAAAGCATTCATTGTACCATGTTGTAAATGCTTTCAAATACTATAAAGTTAGACATTTTCACACTGGAGTCTATGGGGGTTAAGCACCTTAAGAGCCTGCCCTTTGGTGCATCTGCCTCATTTGTGGAAAAAAGTCAAATAAGTTTATTTCAGCTTTTTTTCCTGACACAAAAAATGCCACTAGTGGATGTCTCAGGCTCTGGTTCAGCAGGGAACCCACATGCATTGTTGATATATCAGTCAACAGTATCTTTGATTCCCACTCATACTTGATTTAATTATGTTGTCTCAATGCTGAGATTAACACTGGTACACTCTAGTTGGAAGTTGCTGAATTGTTTTGATATGTTATGGTAAACTATATAGATATATATATTCTAAAATTTACATGTTTTTAAGACTATGACTGTATTGACTTTATTGACTTTCTTTCATGGTAAAAAAAAACCATTACTACAGCATTAACAGCATCGTCTCAGTTTCTATGCTTACTTTATCTAAGTGGTTACATAAACTCCTCTGCCTTGTGTTAACTTTGGTAACTGCACACAAGGAACCTTAGTAAAGGCCAAAAGCTTTACCTGCTATAAACTGAAGTTTCACATTTTAGAATAGTTGCAGTGTTGGCAAAAAGGGAAACCTCCCACTGGGAGTGTTCACATCTTACTTTAAATGTGAAGCCATAAATACTCTAAATCACATGAGTACAGTGGGTATCTGGTAGAAATCAAACTAGATTAATACAAGCTAATAACATTTTAATTGATTTAACTCAGCTGTAGCTGAAATTTTGCCAAGAGTTTGCTGACACGTTCAAAACCTTTTTGCCAAAAGGGAGAAATCAAAGACTCACCCAAGACTTGAAACCGGCATGAATGGTTTCTCCCACTCTGCTGCTTGTTATTAGTGTGCCATGATGTGAACATAACACTAGAGATAATTCGAAGAATGAGAATTGAGCGCAGTGTTTCTGAGGAGAAAGAGGTTCTGTGTTAAATCAGTTTATTTTTTTCACTTTGGTTTGCAATCGTGAATTTTGTGAATCCAGTCTCACTGCAGCTACTGTTCATCAAGTAGAACCTAACTTATTAGAGCTATCCTTCATGTCTGCAGATTTAAGCATTTCGTCATCCAAACATAGGATTGACCGACTTTGAGTCAGATGCATTAAAATGCATTGCGGGTTGATAACTAGCTGGGCTAAACTCCAATCTTAATAAAACATGGCACAATTGGAAAACACCCTGGAACAAACAACTTGTGCACTCGCTAGTTTCAAATGACCCGAGGTTTTCTTCAGGGACTGTAACTTGTGTGTAATTTCGTCATGTGAGGGTTTTCATACCTCTGGAGTCTGAACAAAATGTGAGTGGCAGACGTGTTGGAGGGGTACCGTGACCTTCTCTCTCTGGACTGTAACTCAATCAGAGCTCAAGGCGTGACACCGTAACCCCGTGTGGCAGGAAACGGCCTGGCTGCACCACTCTGCTAATGCCTTCACTAATGGGCGTGACCGCACCGTGCTCATATCCCTCTGGAAAACAAAGCCCTCCACTGCCAGTTCCTTACGAATGAGAGATAAGCCTGTTTTTTGTGATTCGCTCCAAAATGTGTGTCCAGGATGACAAGTTCACAGGTTACCAGCTCTCAGGTTACAGATTCATTAAGGGAATTAATGATGCTTCAGTGGCAGTTGGATTAAGAGAGTATCTGCTTTCCTTCCAGGCATGCTCTCGAAAAAGTCCTTTGGAAACAATGTGTATTAACCACGATTATTTCAAATGGCCTGTAAATTGACAATGGCCACTTTAAAGAACATGAAACTGGGTGCTGATTTTTTCTCAGGCTATAAGGTGGCATTAGGTTAGGTTAGTAACACTTGTAGATGTTTAGATAAGGGAAACTAGCTAATCTGATTATGTGGAGTTCATTGCTGGCTAAATGGTGGAGGCTGGCTGTGTTTCATCAGCTGCTGCAAGGAACCGCACAGCTTGTGTTGCTGTGCTTACAAACACCTGCATACCCACTGGTGTGGCCATTTGGGAGTATGAGTGTGTGTTGCAGTATTGCTAGAGTATCTTGTACCTCTTTCTGCTCTCCTTCTGCTGCTGTTGGGCCAGGAGTGTTTTATATTTTTAAGTTTAAATGAACGTCTGTTTTTTAAGAGCTTTTGAACTGCCTGGTTATGAAAACATCTTCCACCTTTGAACAGTGAATTTTCACATTTTAAAAAAAGCCTTTTTATCTGGTCTTTAAATTTATCAGCAAACTCAAACACCACAATATGAAGTGACCACTTTTGTGTTTCAGCTCCAGATTATTTAATTAAACAGCTGGGTTCTGGATTTCTTTTTATTAATTTTCAAAACACAGCAAATCAATTGTTACTTTACATAAAAAGGCAGATTCATGAAACAGTCCTAACACCTAGCAGGTGTTATTAAATGTTTTCAGACAGCAATCAGAATGTTGAGTATACACGATGTAAAATGTTATTTAAAGCCTGGTCCTGATCATGGGGGTCCATGGGCAGCAAGTTTTTGTTTCTCAATTTTTTTTGCATTACCTCCTTTAACCACTGTATGTGTATTGATCAACCTCCAAAGCTAAAACGACACCTTTGGTTATTTTAAGCTTAGTTTTAAAAAAAATCTGTTATATACTCTGAGTCATGTCTGAATGCATTTTAAAGTTTGAACTCTAATGCAATCATAAATTATGGCATTGCCAGTAAGAGCTTGAAGCCAATCTGCATGTGTCACATGTTGGATCTGTGACGTTAGATATTATAGAAAGGTTAACTATGGAAAAATGAACATGATACAAACTGAGGCAGCACGTACCTCTTTCGGTGCTTCCATGTAGTGCTCTGCATTTCCAAATCTCCTTCCAGTGCAGATTTCAGAGACTCTATTGCTTGATTTTGAGATATCTTGTGTCTTTTAACACATGTTAATCGCTCCATAATAAAGAGTACATTTGGTTAGGAACTATTTACAGCTGCGGATTAATACACATCTGCAGCTTTAGGGTAAATTTATGGGACTGACTCAAACTACAGTGTGGCTTTTTATTGGATTGTTTATTTATGGGAGCATGATGATATGTTCATGTAGCTATTTTTTTGAACAACAGTGTAGTATGGTATGTTGTGCAAATACGATAATAAGATATAAGATCAGGCTTTAGTAGCATGCTTCAGATTAAATATATTATTAGGATCACGTTGGTGTTATTCTTTGACATTTGTTGACAATTAGAAAAAAAGCAAAATATCACAATTTTTTGGATTAATAGTTTACTAAAGTCAAACCCAAAGTTATTTTTTGTTAAAACCTTCTCCAAAAACCAGAAGTTTGTGGAGATTTATTCTGGAACATATGCAGAAATATAATTACCAATCTTTGTAATACATTTGTTAACCATTAATAAAGCAGGGAGAAACAGCTATAACAATGAAGCTGGTTCTGTGAAACACTTATCTTACATAAGAATTTTAGTTTACTAAATGATGGGTGAATAAATGACTGAAACAGAGTGATCAAAGAGGTTATTATCAACAAGCAGTTACCAGCCAATCAACAAAATCTCCTCTTGCATGTTTTACAACAGCACCTCTATTCTAATAAAGCGGGAGTTGCATGTAAAAATAGATAACCAGGCCTTTATGTTCATCCATGTGGTGGAACAGGTGCAGCTTTTCAAACGAGGGCAGCATGTTGTAAGTGCTTCTCCTTCTGACTCTGAAATCGTGAGAGGGGACGAGGTTGTTCCTGTGAGACCAACAGTCTTGACCCAGCTCATAAACTCTAAAGTGCCGTGGATTAAAAAAAATGCCGAACATCCACGTTTGGAAGTGATGGAGAACTCTGGCGTGCTATGTGCTGGTATGTGCGATTGGCCTACGTGTGCTATTTCAGTCTGTTGTCAGTTTTTGGTGGATGCACATGCAAAGTTTTGACTCGGATTACATGCAGCAGAACAGAGGAAATCCACACAAAGAAATGTGAAGTTGTGCAGGCATGCACATGTATCAGCACACGGTGAACTCCACAGCGATTTGCTCCCTGATACTCATGTTTATTATCAGGGCTGGTGTTGGAGAAAGGGTTTAGTTGTGGGGCAGAGGTCGCAGCGGTGGGATTTGATGGCTAAGACAGAGATCGGGTCGCTTGTGAGAGAGCACGGCCTCGCAGAGGTGCAAAAACAAAGAGAATCCCAAATGGAAACCTTGGACAAACACGGAGGAATAACTAGCAACAACATCGCAGAGAAATGACAAATTGTGTGTTCCGTCTGTCCGTGAAGAAAAATCCTGAAATACAACAAACTAAGAACTAAGACAAAACAGAAAAGAACTGCATCTAGCATGAGGAAAAAAGTAAAAATATTAACATTATTTACTGCCCTTATTTTCATATCCGGGCTCCCTCACGGATTTGCATGTGTTTGAGTTCTCCATTTGTCTTTGCTCGCAAACACAATTTAATATTAGAATAAATTACAAATGGAAGACTGATGCCTGGCTTAGATTTTTCTTGCGGGAAGTTCAGACTCCACCAACATTAATGTCCCTTGCCACCGTTGGAGGCATAAATCTCTTTTTCCCTCTTTTTGCCTTGAATCATATAGGGATATTGAATTACTCCCCTGCTCCGCACACATAGAGGCATTGTGCATTACATTGACTGATAAGCTGTCACCAGCAGTTTAACTTAGAGACATTCAAAGAGTAATACACCAGTTGAGGATAAACTAACCCCAGTCCCCTTAGAGTAAGCTATGGTGCTGTCACTGTGAAAAATACGACGGGGGCATTTCATATAACATGCAGCATCTGGCATCTGAAAATAGAAGAAAATACCTCTGAACAATGCTTGGTTTATGGCTGTTTTCATACTGGGAGACAGTTTTACCCTTGAACATAAGAGAAAGCTTGGAGAACCAGTGCTATAACAGGCTGATATATAAGCTTTACTGATTCTTGAGGTTTTATTGAATCAAAAATCTTAACAATATAAAACAGTGGCTCTACTATGCACTTTGATTATTGTGTTCTTTCTAACATCATCACCACTGGTTGTATTCTGAGCCTTTTTTGTGCAAGTGTCTTTCTCTCTCCTTCTTTCTTTCTCTTTTTTTACCTCTTTACCATATTTATGAGAGCAGCTAAAGGGCCTTTTCTTGCTACAATCTGGGAACAACCATTAACGCTTGGAGTTGGACCAATGAGAGTGAACCGTCTCGTAGCAAGTTGTAGTTGGCATTAGAGCGGGCTGATCCATCACGACAGGTTTGGCGGCAGTGAAGCTCACTGTATGCCCCGACGCTTCAGGGTGGTCTGTCCAATTCAACATCTGCATGTGACACTCCGGCAGAGCAGCTGTGTAGGGAGGGTGTGCTGCTCCAGTGTCTGTGTTTGTGTGTCCTGGTTGCATCGGTGGCCTGTAAATGGATACAAACTAAAGACAATAGTACAACATTAATAAAGCATTGCTTGTATTGAGGCAGGAGGAAGGGAGGAAAAGAGGGCGGGGGGTGCTCTTTGTGGAGGAATACAGTGTTGTGTGTTTCTCTAATATGTTGCGATTTATGATATTGGAAATCAATAACTACATATGAGCAAAGGCTGACTGACTGTAAGGGCCGTGTGATGATATTTCATGGTTTCTGGACAGACATGGCCATGAATACAGAGATCGCCTCGGAGAGGTGTCTCATTTTGTATAACAGAGAGGGAAAAAAAAAAGACATGCAATTAAGCCAGCTGGAGATCCCTGATTTTTTTTGTTTGTTTTTTGGGGGGGGGGGTTTGCCTTTGTATGTGATTTGCACAGTCATGTGACACTTTCAAAGCACAAAACAAAACTGAAACAGAGTCACCAGCGGTGATATGTAATGTGCACAGAAAGCTTACCTTTGAATCATTGCTCCAAAAGATTAATTCATTGTCTTTAAACCCAAGACTCAGCGTGACAAAGAAACGTTTAAAGGTATGGCCGTAAAAATGTGATATGGCAGAGCGCTGCCACTGACTGAGAGGCTGAAGGAGGACATAAACAAGACGGATGCCCGTCCCTTTTAATATAACATAAAGACTGAGCTGGAGAAAATAAAACACCTCATTGTAATGAAATGCATTTACTGCAGCACAGGCTTGAAATCAGGCAGAAGTGAGCACAAATGTCAAAAGAGCTCTCCTGTTGAGCAGAGCGGCAGAATTAAGAGGCCTGATATCTAATCCATTTCTTGTGAAACCGGCGGTGTAGGGGACATCAAAGAGAGTTAAAGGGGATTCAGTGAGAGCAGTTGGAGTGGCAAGACGGTGAAATATGGCACATTTGGTTTCTTCTATCCCCCGGCACTGGGCCTTTAGAATAATTAGAGCCTAATTCTGTCTAATTAACGGACTCAATTACTCCTGAAGAAAGCTCATCAAAAAGATGGCGGGAAAGCAGAGAAGAAAATGGTAGCGTTTTTTCTTTAATTAATGAACTGAGTTGAATAACGGCCATGGAATTAAACATTTCCCCCAATGTGTATGAATTGCAAATTGGAGCATAGTTTCTTTTCTTTTTTTTCAAGACGGGAGCCCAGGGGCTAACGCTGCTGTCAAGTCGCTCTCTAAAAAGTCAAAGCGCCGATGCAGCACTAACAAATTACTTAAGATTACCATCTTTAGCACATGCGGCGGTCCTAACGAATAGCGATGAATTAATATGCCGTCTGTGTTCCAGCTCTCCCATTGGCTATGAGTTTCACTGATCCTAAAAGAGCCGATAAACCAGGCACCAGCGTGAACTTTATGGAACACTTTTCTTCCTGTACAATTGGTTGTCTGTCGATTGCATATTTCACATCCTTGAGACGTTGATATAAGTCTTGTTAAATTACTCAGCTGAGATGGAGCTGTGCATACACGAGTGTTTTCAGGGGTTGAAAACTTTTTATGTGCTATCAGGGCTGAGAGTGTGTGTGTGTGTGTGTGTATGTGCATGTGTGCACAAAGTGCTGTGCTGTGCTCAGCAGCTTTAAAGGCCCAAGGGTCGGCTAAGCTAACTCACTGCCTCAGCACTCTTTAGCTCAGCTCCTCAACACATTCGCTGAGGCACTTGGAAACAAACTTAAAGGCCCAATATTATCACCCATATGTAGACAAGGTGTGCAACACAACAGCACAGGAGACATTTGTTGGTATCTTCAGTGTAACTGGTGTTTTTTGCAGACTAACAGATCTTGCTGTACCATTATTACTTGATATGCGTAGTTAATGATTATACCTAGTTTATATGTGTAGTGTGTATATATATATGTAGTATTTCAGCCAGGGTTTTTTTTTTACTTTTTAAGTTTATCTATATTAAATGTTCACGCCTATTGTAAGTTATTTATTGACACTGGCTCACCTGTAAAGCCTCCTATTTCAAGCTTTAAAATGACGTCAAATCTGACGTCTGAATTTCACAAAGAAACTTACACTGCATTTACTGCACTAGTCTCTTCAACATCCTTGAACAACAGTTAGATTCTTAGCTGTTGTTCCAAGTTCAAAATCTGCATGGAAAGTAATTAAACTTCTCAAAATACGTATTAGTCTTGGCCATAAAACGGTCCCAGAGCACATACATTTTTCTGTTTTGTGCTTGAGATATATTTCTGTTGAATCTGCTTTTGATTGGAGAAGCTTTCATGCAAGAAAAAACTTGCATGAAAGCTTGAAATTTGAGATGATAAATATAAGAGTTGTCAGTTTCGTTAAATTTAGACTCCATGTAGAACACAGATGAAAACCATCAAGTGATTGTAGCTTTACAATTTTTCCATGCATTTTATTTTGCTAATCCATGTTTATTTTACCTTTAGATCAAGACTGATGTATTTATACGAAATCAAAAATACCACCATATGAAAATATCGTTCTTATCCAAACAAGAAATATCAATATATCATCTGACATTTTTTCCACAGTTTACTGTCATTATGATTATTTTTAAACTGTGAAAAACATGAAGTGGAACTGTAATTTTCAGCAGAGCACAAAGTACAAATTTAATTTTAATATTATTATTATTAATATTGTTGTTGTTGATGTTAATCAATAAAGGTTAAATGTGAATATTATTGTCTAATTATTGTTTTTAATGTTCATGTTGTCACTTAAAGTAATTTTTTTTTTTACAATTTGATCCTTTTTGGTTGGTTGTTGGTTGTTCAGACAAAATAAGCAACCTTGGTACATTAGCTCGGGCTAATGTTAGTTGCAGTTTTCCATTCCCAGTAATTTTCAGTAATTCCAAAAAACCTACAAGTTATTTAATAACGATAACAATCTTTAATTTCTGTGCAGTTTTTCTTTTTCCATCTACTTCACTGAGTGGTTCATCCCCAAAAGATAATTACATCAGCACAGATTAGATTACTTTACGGCTGGTTCATTGTTATATTTGTCTCTGTGTAGCGCCCTGGGTCTTGCCTTGAGTTGCAGTCTTTCTGATTTACAGTTTGTTGCCTATATGCCATGAAGGAAAGTTTAAAAAAAGATCCAGAAAAACACACTAAACATGAAGAAAACTGTGAAACTTCTGAGAGGCATTTTCAGGAGGTTTCTTCATTTGGTGTTAGATGTGCCATGACATGCCTTGTTTACATTTGGAATTGGGAAAAAGGACTTTCAGATCATCCAATTAAAGTTGTACCCCTCCAGAGACCCGATGCCCTTCCTCTCCTCAGCTTATTGGGTAGCACCCACTGAGAAAAAGCATTTGACTGCATTAACAGTAAATGAGGCCAACTTCATTTGTTCATTAAAGCGCCATTCTGAAGATGATAAAATTGATAATAGTCAGCAGCATGTATTTCCAAATTTGCACTCTTAATTTGACATTCTTCATATTTTCTGAGATTGGTGGCGGTAATTGAATACATTTATAAAAACAAAAACAGATATTGTTACGGTTCGACTAGCAATATAAAAAAAGATGTATGATAGCCTGCTATTTCAGCACTGTCTCCAATGATCATCGTTTAGGAGCACCTACTGTGTTTTTAATATCCTGTAAATCTAATTAAGAAGCAATACTGTGGTTTTGGGGTTGTGTGCAAACAAGTATTGGCCCACAACACCAGCGTGGATGTAGAAATTCAAATTAGAAATGCACTAAAACAAACAAATCTGAACCCAGATAATTGTTTGCGTGAAGGCGTTAAAATCAATAACAAGGAAGTTTATTAGTTGAATCGCTTTGTTTGAATTGTGGGGCTCATATCTCTCAACTCCCTGTGTTATTTTAAAGCTGCTGAAGAAGAGTTCGCAGGTAGGCTGCTGGAGTTTGAATATTTCTCAACCTTAAAAC
>VUQR01005997.1:23095-44769 GCA_015108515.1 Hemichromis elongatus
GGCCTAAAGCACTCAAAATGATGATACCGCTGATCTTTGGTTGTTCAACTTCAAGCCTGATGAGAAACACAGAAGCTGTTTAATGAGATGAAGAATGAGAAAGGTCATCATATGGTGTACACTTCATCTTTAAACAGTAATACTGTACATTTTTGGTATTTTTCTGAAATAGAGATTTTTCTGAAACCTGCTAGATTGTGCACTCTCATTCTTATTCAGCACCATTCACTGTGTAAATGTATAGTCCTGCATCTTAACTGCGTGTTCTGAGCAGCATTTAATAACTGTAGATTTGTACAATTTGCAGTCATTGCAGATGTAGAGACGAGTGTTTTCCTCACACTGGCACCTCCCATTTCCCCTGATCCGGCAGCTGCACGTGAACACGCTGCGTTTGACATGGAGGAACTTAATCATATCTTCTCTTTTTTTCCCCTCTTTCCCAGATGCACTGAATTGAACTTAATTAGATGCTACATCACCTCAGCGAGGTGCTGCATGGCAAATCTTATTAAGAAAAAGCAGTATGCTTCTCCAACGCTCACTGATTCCTTTACATCTTGGCGTCTGTGGGAGAAAACCGCACTGAGGCGTATTCTCCAGCCTCTGTAACTAATGATGGCGTTGCCCAGATCTGACAGTGAGCTGTGTCTGTATATTGTGCTTAATATCATAATAATAATGAGAGCAAATTAGAACAATCAATTTCCATGGCTGGTTGTTGATTGGAGGAGGAGGTGGAAGTGACAGTAGGCAATCCATCATCCTCGGCCAGTCACATTAAGGAGAGCGCTGTGGAGCAGGTGGGCTGGGCTGGAGGCCAGCCACAGCCAATGGGAACGGTCGGGAGGGGAGGAGGGAGATCCATTACACCCAAATAAAGTGATAATGTAGCTGTGAAGGTGGTAAAACACAAAACAGAGGAGAAAAGAGACTAGAGGAAGGATGACAGGGCTTCGCTTAAACTTATAACTGGTTTATTTGGGCTCCAAGCCATGTGTGCTTGTGTGTTCTTTAGCTAGAAATACTCATATTTCCAGAAAAAAATCTGTCCAACACAGAATACACAGACTATAGTTTCTTTTTTCATAAAGATAATCACTCCATAATGAACTGGAGCTCACACCCCACAAGGGGTCACTAAAATCTCACTTCTTCTCTCATCTCTTGAAATTTCATCAAAACATTAAAGCAGTTATATCACGGAGTCATGTGCCATTTGCCACTGCAGTGTACAGTGACCTTTCCACGAACACAAGGAGGCTTAATAGCTGTGATAACAATCGTGAAAATAATTCTCGTGACACGACTAATGACAGTCACTCCGCTTTATGGTTTTTAGATTTATAATCTGCGCCTCCTGACCTCACTCACACTCACACTTCATTTCACTAACTCAGTTTCATCACACACCCCACAACCCACAGCCATCAGTCAACAGTTAATGTCCCAGACTCCTCTTGGAGTTACTCGACCACTGCCAGAACTCTTCAATTTTAAAAATCTGAAAAAAGCATTAAGTGCATTAAGTACATTTCCACCTTTTATCAGCTGGTGTAGGAGTCTTTTTCTCTAATCCTATTTCTGCTAAACGATGGCATGGGGCGAGTATATTAGATTTCATCAGCAGCCATCAATCATGGCCACACTTAACACGATCAGCTTCTCAGTTTATTCAGAGCGAACAATGGGGGACAGGCATGTCCCGCCTGCAACAGAGTAAATGAGGAATTTAAATACTGCACAAGAGACTACGGAGGCTCAGAGGGGGCTGACTGATTAAAGGCCACAATATCTGCTTTTCTAGGCAGATGATCTGTCAACTGGATGCAAGAGGAGGTTTATTGAAATAATGGGCTGCTAATGTGAGGTTATTCCGAGCTTTCTGCAACACACACATACACTGAGCATCCTCATTGTGACAACACGGCTGTGCACGTTCGCACAAAACTCGCTCACAACCACACACAGAGGCACATACAGGCACATGCACATGCTGCATTTCCCAGCACAGCATCCCCTACTGTCTGGTATTGATGGGTAATTTATCAAATGACATCTTATTCACTGCTGGGAGGAAATTAAATCATGTAGTTCCACATCCTGATTATGATCATGAAATGTCCCTATTGTAAATTATGTAAGGGAGATGTTAATTTCTTTTCACTGCTTTTTATTTGTCAGCATCTGAGTTTCTATCTGGTTCTTCTCCTAATCACTGTGTTAATGAGCAGACACAATCAGATGTTGAAAATTGCATTAAATGTGAGAAGATGTCTCTGCGATATGATGCTGTGGTATGCACTTTTGATGGAAAAATAAATGATGTATTCCACCCGTTTTTATCCTAAGTAGAAAACCTCCAAGTCACATGAGCCTAAACAAGGTAAAAAGATGAACACGTGAGCTCTGATCAGTGTCTCGCATTTTGTCTGTGTTCAACAACCTGTACTCTTGACCTTCACCCAAGAAGCCTGATGAGCAACAAATGAGAACAGACCCGATATTCACCAAGACCCTTCAAGAGACACAGACCTCAGTCTTATAAATCTACTTATAAAAGCAAAGATTTGTTCACTGTTTACTGTAATCAAGTGTTGCTCTTTATAACGCAAACACAACAGACCAATTAATGCTGCTCTATAATATGTGTTTTGGTGCATTTATGACTTTGTTTTGATGAATTACTACAGGCCAGAGGCTCCTGTAAGTTAACTTAGAGAAAAAGAAATAAAAACACTGCAGCTGTGACTTTCCTTACTCTGTAGCTCCTTTGCTGCAGTCACCTGACCAGGATCACCAGGAAACATTTAAAGCTGCACTAATCAATAATTTTAATTCAGTTTTAGGTCAGCTAATTACCCTTTACAGGGCAGACTACAACAAACCTTCTAAACTTACTTGCACTGTTCATAAGTGTCCAAAAAACTCAAACTGAATCTAATTATGTTGTCGATTAAATCAAAGGTTATAATTTTCCAAATGTTTGCCTTTACAGACCCTCAATTATACTTTCAATAGTTTTTTTTTGTTCTCATAATGAAAAAAAAAGGTATTAAAAATGTATTTAATTATCTATAAATTTTTTGGAAATGGAGTTGAACAGGAGCTGGTAAGGGACACTTGAAACGTGTCTGGGAAAAAGGAGGAGCTCTGCTACAGATTGGTGACCTGTACAGGGTGTCCCCGGCCTCTCGCCGCGCTCAGCTGGGATAGGTTCCAGCCCCCTGTGACCTTGGATTGAATAAGTGGAGGATGGATGGATGGATGAGAAAAGACAAGAGCTCAGACGCTTGTGTTTGTGCTCTAATTCCAAAAACGTTTTACACCTGGCATAATTAAAAGCCACACTGTAAAAGAAAGACCAAATAAAGATAAAATGATGCTTCCCATTTATTTGTAAGTGGGTTTAAACAAATGTATATGTGTGTACATGTATGCCAAATATTAAGTTAGTGTTCCATAGTAAACTTACCGAGTGTTTTTTAGCAGACCTCTCTGCTGTCAGCACACACCGTCTCCTCATAATATTTCATTTCATTACACATTTGTTCTTTTCTTCTTTAATGGTGTCAGCCCAGTGAGTTATGTCCCTGTTTCCAGCATAATTGATTTTATACACAAAAACAGCATGATGCCGCATAAATTTCACAGTGTTACAAGTCATATGACACAAGTCATTTGACCTGCATGATGGTCTCAACTTGGCTCGTTGGTTTAAAGTTAGGAGCATATGTTTAAAGGGTCATTGGCTGTGTACTGGAGGAACCTATGTAGGGAATATACTATATCATACCAGGAAATATCAGCAGGGAGAAATCTGATGGAGGTAGCAAAAGGGTGTAAGGGAGGTGAAGTCGCCATCACCCCCTCCCCATGAAAAAATAAAATAAAATCTTTGCCTTCCATTGCTGACTAAATTTCCCTGTATTATTATTATTTAATTAAAACTTCTCACAGTAACTTCATGTGAGTCAGATATGTTTTACATATTTTGTGTCAGATTTCTTCTTTTCAAATCTCAGCTTTTAATTTCAAAACACAATTAAACTGTTCTGTATTTACACGTTATACATGCCACACATTCATATATGTATAAACTATACACATATATAATAAATAATCCAAAAAAGGGTTCACGTAAATCCAACAAACTTGAAAATCAATATTTGGTACGATCGCTTTTATTCTTAATTACAGCCTGAGCTCTGGGTTTCGTTAAGCAGTCTTCAGGAATACCTCTCCAGGCTTCTTGAAGGACATTCAAAGCTCTTCTTTGGATGTTGGCTGCCCGTTTTTCTGTTTTTTATCAAGATGATACTACACTGCTTCAATAACTTTGCAATTCAGACTTTGTGGAGGCTAATCCCCCTTCAGGCGACTGCTGTTGTGATTTGGCACTATATAAATAAAATTGAATTGAATTAATCCAAGATTAATAGTGTTTTGTTGTGTGTGCTTCTACATATGTTTTTACTGAATTAGTAGTAGAAATGTATTTTAAAAAATGAGGAGTGGCCCAAGGCTTTTGCATTTTTGCAAGGAACTCTATTATCACATCTTGAAATCACCATGGATATTTAGCACAAGAATCATATGTAAAGCAGATGGCACTGTGACTAAAGGCGATTAAAAGGCAGCCAAACAGGTTTTCATCCAAGACAGTCATGTGAAGATCTGATGCTGAGCATATCACTAGGGTGAACATTAACTGACATTATGTATTTGCATTTTGTGTGCAGAAGACAAGACTGTGAGCAGATTTAAAAAAAAAAAAAAAAAGTATACACCTGGAAATGTGGGTTTTGTGTTTGTCATTTCTCAGTCTTACTCCAGGTATTTTAATTAAACAGTAAAGGTAAGAGAAAAATCCAAAATTAAACTTTTCAAAATATTTCCACTAAATGAGATTACAGAAAGCAGCATTTTTTTTTTACCACAAAGCAATAAAACATAACTTAGTTAAATCTACAAGGATGTCAGCTTTGACAGCTTCTTATTTAACCAGAAGTGAAAAGCTGCACTTTTAGATTTCTGTAAAATCGTGCAGCTCTGATGCTACCACTTGACTAGCAAGTGCTTTAGACTCCAATAATTGGATTTTTTTTAATCATTTCTAATTTAGTTGGACTGTTTCATGTGAGTGTTGGGGAGATGAAACTTACAAGATAAACGAATTTAAACAAGAAAAAATGCA
This sequence comes from Hemichromis elongatus, assembly GCA_015108515.1. Taxonomy (NCBI): domain Eukaryota; kingdom Metazoa; phylum Chordata; class Actinopteri; order Cichliformes; family Cichlidae; genus Hemichromis; species Hemichromis elongatus. Next base: position 28,293 of record VUQR01005997.1, read on the forward strand.
AAGTTTAGTGCAACAGACCTCCAGGTGCATAAGGAAAAATTAAATCCCCAAACTGTAGGTATCTGATGCATAATGTTATTAATAATCTCTTCTTATACGATCAGTCTCTTCCACCAAATTCCACGAAATTTAACCGGGTAGGTTTTGTGTAATCCCGCTAAAAGACAAATCATATTTTTTTTAAGTAGATTATTCTGATCACTCTAAGTGCAGAATGACCCTCCTGATCTTTTCTGAGGAAAATGGGAGACAATTAAAATGTGGGATGGGCCTGCTTTTCCGGCGGTTTAACGACTGTGGTAATTCCGCCCATCAACACGCCACGCCTCCTCTCCGGTACACGATCACGGCTCAAACTCTACAAATGGGGATGCAGCGAGAAAAGTTTTGAAAAGTTTTGCAGAAATAACACGGGGATAGTAATTATTTATGAATTAAATGGCGCAGGAACTTTTGCAGGGAAACGATGAAAAACTCACCTCGGTAAGTGCAAGCATTTTGAAAAATGTACATCTAATTTTTTGGGTGGTGTGGTCGTTTCCAGTGAACACTTTTTATTAGTCACATGATTTTGGAATTATGCTGTGAATGCCTCCTAATCTCACTGAACAACGTTGGTTTAAAGTCATGGTTCATATAAGATGCTTACTGGGTTCCTTGGATAACTCATCATGGCACACTGAACTCGTACAATAGCACCAGTCACCACGTCATATGACATTCCAAGCATCGTTCAATTTACCACAAATCAGGTTAAAAAAGACTAAAGGAGACTTTAAAAGCAAAAGTACCCCTTGTGTGTGTGTGTTTTAAACGGCAAATGAGAAGTTACTCGTGTCTTATTTTAAAGTAGTGTGACATGTGAGCAGCTCCGCATAAGATAATCAGAATAAATTGATGCTGAGTGGGGTGCAAAGTCTCCTGTGAACTGTATTTACAAGGAGTGACAATGGCTAAGAGGAGCTGTTGACTACTTTTAGTCATAACAGACTATGAGACAGACTGTTTTAAATTGATAGAAATTGTACAGCTTTAAATTCTAAATGAAATCAGGTACCTTTGATCATGGTGACGTTTTAAAACTAAACATCATTTAGCTGATTTTTTTAATACACATCACTAACTGTATAATTTAGTCAGCTGCTTTAACATATTCATTTAGGGTAATTGTATACACTTCCAGTTTGTTTAGTTATGGTGAAATCTACTAGATCAGGGGTGTCAAACATAAGGCCAGGGGGCCAGAATCGGTCAAGGAAGATCTCCAATCCGACCCACTGAGAAAATGTGAAGGAGGGCGTAAGGTCATAACATTTTTACTACAACATTTCTTCATCAAGTACAAAAACAGACAAGCCGTTGAAATTGAAATGGCTTTCCTTACTAACCCTACAACCTTGACCAGTTGGGAGATAGCTTCGCTCTACTGGAGATTTCTTCCTGTTATAAAAGGCATAAAAGGAGTTTTTCCTTCCCACTGTCGCCAAATACCTTTTGGAGGTTTCTCTAATATTATTGTAGGATCTTTACCTTACAATATAAAGGGCTCAAGGCAAAGTTGTTGTCAGTTTGGTGCTGTATTGAATTGAATGCATAGGTAAACTTCTTTATGCTGACAGAAAGGGGAGTTTCACTGGTCTGGTCGATTCAGATCAAAGTGAACTATATGTGTCCCACAATGTAAAACTCAGTTTGCAGCTTTGTTTTCCCCTCACGTGTTGCTTTTTCTTTTCCACAGCATCTTACAAAGCCTCTGCTGGCAGTGGCTTTCTTGGCCTCATTTGGCAGCTCTATGCTCTATGGCTATAACTTGGCCGTTGTCAACTCTCCTGCACAGGTATTATCATCGTTGTTTTCATAATAAGACTCCTGGTTTTGTGATTTAATTTGCTTGCATGCTTTTTTGAGAACTCAAATATTGCCTTTGTGGGTAAACACTCTATAAAATTACATTCCCATTGGTTAAATTGGTTAAAAGGGAATTATACTGAATATAATTGTCATGGGGGGTCATGTGGGCTTATGTAGCTACCTCACCATATCATTGATATCCATTATGTTCCTTGGATGTTGAATTTACCGCGGTGCAGTCATGTGTTCCAGCGTCACAGAAGATGCAGATACTTGCAGATACACTGTCTCGATTAGAAGCTTGACATGAGGCTCATTTTTATAAAAATAGATTTACAAGATGATTAGCTTAGCTACTGGTCACGGGAGGATGGAATGAAGTCACAAGTCATCTCTCTAAATCGCACACATTAATGTAATAACTATTTCCTGGCACGGCTAATTTCAAAAGTAACGGAGCCAATTTAGTTGCTTTTGCTTGTGTCCTTTGGCTAAGCTAGCAATTTAGCTAGCATAGGCTGCCCCCTGTCTGACATGGAAGTTAGATGTGAGAATAATTTTATTTTCTTGAGAAAAACAGAAAGACAATGGGTATTTCCCCAAATCCTGAAAACTCTACACATAAGTAGCAACAGCCAGAGCAGTACAATTCATTTTGTTTTGGTCAGTTTCTCAGTGTCAGGTGATCTAAAATTTTTTGCTTAAATGATGAGGTCAAACATTTCACCCACTCTTAGTAGCGTTAACGTCCTTTTGGTGCTGTCACAGTGTTCATAAAGTGTGGCACAATAGTCAGTCTGTGCAATAAAAGAAACTAATTAATTTTTTTGCTTTGGATGTTATGATAAAGACTAATCTTGTCTGAAAATAATAAGCTAAAACATTAGATTATGTAATCGGAAAGCTAAATTGCTTATTTCCAATTGACATTCAAAGCAGAGCCCATAAGTCTCAGTGTATCAACATAATCAATTTTTCAGACTTTAATCTCAACAAACCTTAGTTTTAATAGTTTACCATCAAATTTAAAGAAGACTAGCGCTTCAGTAATGAGGAAGCAGAGTAGAAAGAAAGAAAGACAAGACCATATAGCAGTTGGTTATGATTTAATGTAATTGGTACGCCAAATCATGTGATGATCTTTTAATGCTGTTTTTGACAGCTGATATAAATAAAAAAAATCTGTTGTCACCTTTTTTAATTCCTATTCTGTTGAAGGGATTGAGTTTTTTTGTTTGTCTGTTGTTTAAGAGAGAAGAGGCGTTTTCTTGGTAACCCTTCCAAACAAGCCGAACTTTTTTTGTCCTGTTATGAATTTAAACATTAAAAATTTTAAGACTTCCTCAGAGCATTGGGTCATCTGGCTTTGGGTTCAATGGGTTTGTAATTCCAAGATTTTGGCATTGAGTTAACGCACATCTGAACACTTTAGACCAGCATACTGCAAAAACACACAAACAAGCAAAATATGCTTTTATTCATGTGGTCACACTTGCGGATGATCCATTTGTCAAGTGCTTTTGATTAGCAGCACCTGGCTGCTACTAATCCTGTGGAACCAGTAAGGATGTACTTAGATTTTCACAAAACTCTATGAAGTTCTGTAAAAACCTTTTTTACATGACTGTAGATTAATAAATAAAGATGCTGCATATATACAAGCTCAAGGTCAGTATATGTTAACAGTCAGAAATTAATATTTTAGTAAGCAAGGTAATGTGGAGGAGTTCTATTCTTTAAAGCTCTTTTAAAGAGGACCAGATCAGCATTTGAAACCTTTCTGACATCTTATGAAACTTCGGTGTACTTACTTTGTATATGAAATCACTACACAAACAAAGCAAAGGAGCAAATATAAATTTCCTTTCTTGTTGGTTATGGACACTTATTGTGTTTTTTTTTTCTGTCATATCCATCTTTATGAGATCTGTAGACTTTCACTGAGGCCTTTTTATGTGCGATAACATAGCACATAGTATAGGGTGGAATTTTGAATCTTTGAATTGTGTCCTCTCCTGCACCTTTTTTGCTGTTTCTTTTAACATTCATATTAAATTTAATTAATATTTGTCTTAATTCTCAATATGTGCATAGGTAGAAAAGGCAACTTTTACCCTTGTCATCATGATTGATATCTTTACTCAGGTACTACAGGGCATCTAGTGCAATTTAGGTTGCTTTGATTTGACTAAATAAAGAGTGAATTCCTGAATTTATTTATGTACTTACTTTTTTTTTTTTGTAACAAAAGTGACTAAGACAGAGTCTTAATGTGGACTGGTCCAGTTAATGCTGTGCTGGATTTATGTGTCCCTATTGAGATGAAGTTGGTTTAGTTTAAAATGTTATCCAAAGGATAACACTCACTGTCAGATTCATCATGCTTGCAGTCGATGAGTCCTTTTCAGCTTTGAATTTGACTTGATTTGGTTAAATTATTGAAGTGACAGCATCAAATTTTAAGGTCCTCAGTTTCATTTTTCAGGTCTTTTGGGGCTATTGTGTGAGGTATTGTTTATATTTTTCCTTTTTTGTCACATCTGTAGTGTTACAACTATGGATGATCACATTAAACATGTTCAGGGTTTCAAAAACTTTGATCAGCGTCAGTGATAATAACTTATCATATATGCACTATTCAGAATCTCAGGCTTCCGACTGCTCTATTTCAGGCTGTTTTTGCATCTCTTGGCTCTCGTTTATGTCGATTGGATGTATTGATTATAGTCATCTAAGGGCTTTAGATGTGAGCACAGAAGCTCCACACACCTCCTCTTTAAACTTTCTGTTTGCAATGGGCAGTCGGTCCAAAGAAAAGGGAAGAGAAGCTAAAACAGCTGGTCTCAGACAGCACATGGCTGCACAGAGGCTCTATGTAAGAAAAAAAAACTGTTTTGAACTCTGACTTCTTTAAGACCACTGTATTAGAATAATAAATAAAAGGATTAATGAATATGTTATCTGAAAAAAGGTAACATTATCTTTCGATTGCACACACACACACACACATCTTTTTATACTAGTTTGGATTTATTTGGGGCTTTTTTTGCTGAGAAAATTAATTTACCTTGTTTTCCGCCAGTACATCAAAGACTTCTACAATGAGACATTATTAGAAAGTCATGGCTTGACTCCGGATGGGCATCTTCTTACCGTCTTGTACTCTCTTACTGTGTCAATCTTTGCCATTGGTGGAATGACCGGAGCACTGCTGGTTAGCAGACTAGTTACCAAATATGGAAGGTCAGTGTGACCATGTTTATGAATTTTGAGTGCATGTTTATAAATTAATATGAACCTGTGACAGAATCAAACTTAGAGAGCTGAGCAACGAGAGTCACTGTGTCCAAACAGGAAAGGGACGCTGGTGAGATCCACCGCACTTGTTTTTATAGGCGGAGCTCTGATGGGTTTTAGCAGATGGGGCAGAATACCTGAGATGGTCATCATTGGGCGCTTCATCACAGGAGTACACTCAGGTAGACGTGCCTACTGTTCCTGGTTGACTAAAATTTATTCCAATGTCAATAATCTCTTCTTAATATTTATTACTTTTATTATTACTGTCACATATTTGTGTTTAATTAGCAGCACTTTGTGTTGTTGGTGAAAAATAGCTGTACATACACACCCTATCATCTATAAACAGCTGAGTCATTTGAACCATTTATGCTTTAAATTGCCTTTTCAGTTCATATTTGGTGTTTTGTTCATTTTTGTGCTAGCACAGTCAGACTGTATTAATTGCAGTTTCTTCTTTTCTTCAGGGATTTCTCTCAGCGTGGTGCCGATGTACCTCGGTGAGATCGCCCCTAAGAATTTGCGAGGCTTCCTGGGCCTCGTTCCCAGCATTCACATTTGTCTCGGCGTTTTCATCGCTCAGGTCCTGGGGCTCTCTCAGATACTGGGAAAGGTGCTTCTATTCTGGTGTTTGACTGGCTTTTATTTTGACTTTTAAGTAATTGTTGACGTAGTTCTGATATGTAATATAAATAACATTTTGAAATTATGCATGCAAGCAGACACTGTGGTCTAGATATGAGCAGATGCACAAAGGGATGCAAACAATTTACTGTACTTTAAGCCAGAAAAGGCTTCAAGACACCCTAAACTACATTTTTTTCTTATATGTAATTACTTTGCCTGAAGTGTTATCATGAAGTAACTTTTCTAGTGTCCCCTCTTCGGGGAGGTCAAGCAACGGTTACAGTTTCATACTTCATTAAAAATTACATCTAAATAACAGGGGAAAAAATCAATACATAAAACTGCATCGTTAATCAAAAAATGTCTAAATGTTAACAAAAGGTTTACTCCCTGACATTTTTTGAAATATGATATCAGCTTTTTAGGTTTTTTTTTTTTTTAGGGGGGGGGGTGTTGTCTAGTAATTCATGTTAAATTGTTACAGCTGAACTTTGTTTTTCAGATGAATGCCTGCAAAACATTTGATGTCTTGATGCTTGAGTCTCCTCCCAGAACAAACTATATGAAGCAACAAAGTCTAATGATATGTCTTTATCAGCTGTCTACTCATGAAGTAGCTAAATATAGAAATAAGGACAAAGATGATAAAAATTAGAATGAATAGTTTTAGGTAATAATATTAATGTTATATTTTTAAATGAAGGTTTAGGTGGGGTGTTGTGTTTGGTTTTTATTGTTTTGTTTATTTGTTCCCCACACAGGAAGAGCACTGGCCTCTGCTTTTGTCTCTTGTGGTGGTTCCTACCACGGTCCAGCTGATACTGTTGCCATGGTTTCCGGAGAGTCCACGATATCTGCTCATAGAAAGAGGAGATGTCCATGCCACCATTGCAGGTTAAAAAGTGCATTCCTGCTTTCCTTTTCTGAATGTAGGGATTACAAAAAAAGATTGTTACTGTATCACATGGTCAAGTTGTCCATCTCTACATTTAAATTAACCGGCTAGCTGCTCATGCCGTAGTTTATTTTACAATCCTACAACAGATTCTCAAACTTTACATAATCCTCTCACTGTGATACTTGACTGATGAATTAATAATGGTTTTTAAAAAGCACAGTGGTCAGATGTTATAATAAAATAACTGTAGTTTACTGGGATTTGGATTGGAGTTGTCTAGACTCGTGTTTCACTCTGTTCTGTAGCCCTAAAGTGGTTCCGTACTAAAGGAAACATTCAGGCTGAGGTTGAAGAGATGCAGGAGGAGCAACGCTCTTTGTCCTCCATGCAGACCCTCTCTGTCTGCAGCCTCCTCATGGACAACTGTGTCCGCTGGCAGGTCCTCACTGTTGCGGTGGTCAACATCGGCATGCAGCTGTCTGGGATTGATGCCGTGAGTAGAAGAACTATTGTGTTGCCTTTTTCATCTTTTGTTTATATGTGTGTGTATTCACATTTTGAATGTGCAACAACTGTGCAGTTATTATATGAGAGTGAGACCTTATAGTGCGAGGGTTCCCAGCTGGGCTCCTCCCGTCCATCCATACATCACAGTCTCACACCCACTGAATGACTAAGCAGGGGGCAATGTGACCATGCCTCATTATCTCCTGGTCCTCTCCCTCAGCGTTACCTCACATAACAAGGTCCACCCATCCGAACACAAAGTCAAACACATCTTTGTACTCATTGCTTCATATGGATGGAGGCTCCAGGCATGCAGGCTCATATGCTAGTGCCATTTCGCAGCGGGGGTGCACCCCACTGAGTCTTTCTGTCCCAGCTGTTCCAGCCAGGAACACTGGAAGGCTTCAAACCTCCAGAAGAAGTAGTGTCTCCAAATCTGAGACATGAGAAGTAAAACTAAGCATTTCAAGAGAGTTTGAAAAGTAAATGTTTTTTCTTAAAATATTGGGTACTTCTAATCATACTGTATTCATACAAACTGGGTTTTTGCACAAAGAGAGATTATTCAGCATGTTACAACATGGTGCTTTTACAGTATTTGTGGTGCTGATTTTGTAGAGTTATTACAGCCAGCTGGGGAGCCACTCAACCTAGGAAAAATGATGAAAGAGCTATTTCTTCTGCAAGTACTACCGTAACTGTCCTGTCATTCACATCATAAAGTGGCAGCCCCACATCGCTATTATTTTGTTGCTGCTCTTGCTTTGTTTTGGTTCTTCCACTTCTACACGTATAACTGAGCAAGAGAATATGACAAAGCGTTGAATACATATTCATAATCATAATCATCATGGAAAAATCATGAAGAAGGAAAAGAAGGGACAAATAAGTTGTGTTTTTCAGGTACCAAAATATTTTCCAGATGTATGTAATGCATGATATCCAGTGTCTGTGTACTAGTTGTAGTGGACAATTCAACATGAGCGCAATCAGTTCCAAAGAAGAATGATGTAATAAAATGGACAATAAGATTTACGCTTTTTGGTTGTTTTTTGTTCATGTAAAGTCAGTTTATACATGTGCTGAGGATACCTGCATCTGTTTAGGATCAACATACTCCACTAAAAATTGAACCAGGTTTTATCCACCTTTTGTAATGTGGAGGTGAAAGATTCTAGGACATTTGACACAAATGTGCTCAATGAGCAGTTTCCTAAACTAGGTTGTATAAAGTAGAGGTTGCCATTAAACCGTTACATTATCAATATCTATCCGTCTCTATCAGTTTCTCAAGACAGATGCTTGTTTTGGTAATAAGTAGTATAGTTGGCTGTTGATTCCCTCCTTAACTTTTCCTACTTTAACTTTACATACCTCATTGTGTAAATCTGGGTGAAACTGAGGTGTGTCAGATTAGATGAGATGAATAATCCAAGAACACCGTTGAAATTCTGTGATTTTAAGGGTTTATTTTAGATGAGGCTACACCTGTTTAACAAACAGTTTGAACCTGAAAGAGCTAAAAAAAAAAAAAAAAGCTCCAGAGGGAAACCGGCCAAGGCTACTTTGCTTAGCACTCTGACACCACTGCAGTGTTACTGGTTGAGCAGTGTCTTGCACTTTTGAGCTCATTTGTATAAAACAAAATATATCAAGCAAATCATATAACACAATTCTTATATTGGAGGAGATTTTGGCTCAGTAAGGAAACGTTTTAGCCTAGCAGTTTATATTCATCTTCATCAAATTGTATCCCAGTTTTTCAAGTTTCTGGAATTGTTTATTCTTGTGCCGGCCTTCTGCTTTGCTCGTCTGTTTGCATACTTTAAGCCTCCAATGGTGATGAAATGTTATATGTATGGTTACTAAATCAACAAGACAGCATTTAACTGCACTGATCACGATCTTGTCCGCACATCATCAATGATGGATGTTGTATCAGCAAAGTGTGATTAATGAGAATGCGCAAATTAATTTCAAGGGGAGTACTTGTCAGGAGTCCATACTGATGAAAAGCTGTATCTCAAATGCATGAGTGATGGTCGGCCTTGTGATAATGATCACTATGATGAATCGTGTGCATTACCAAATAAGCAGAGTGACTTTTTGGCTCCTTAAAAAAATAAGGCAAACTTTGATTTTTACTGTATCAATAGTCCAAAGCATTCAACATAGCAATAAACCTTGTGTCAATTTCAGATCTGGTTCTATACGAATGACATTTTTAGGAATGCAGGAATCCCAGACCCTTATATTCAGTACACAACAGTGGGAACTGGGGCCATTGAGGTCATCTCGGGGATGCTGGGGGTGAGTAGACACACACACTGATGTATTTATATTATACAAAAGGATGTTTTATATTTTGGACTTATAATATTGGAACACAATACAATACAATCAATCACCTACACAGCATTACAGATGTGATTATGTGCTGCTGTTTTACTGCTCTGAGCTCTATTTGACCAGTGTTAAAGCAAAAAATACAACAGAATATTAAATATATTGGGAACTTGATTTAAAAATTGCATTTTTTGTTTTGCTATGGATTTAATAGCTGCTAAACTGAAAACAGAATTAGCAGACTAATTAACCATAAATAAATCTGTGCCTTGTATGACTGATGGTAACTTCAATCTTAATCCACAAGAAAAAGAGAAACTGAGAAAAACAAATGCCCTCACTTCTGATAAACATGTAACTTTTTACCTATATATATATATATATATATATATATATATAGCATGGCAGATGAAAAATTCTTCTATGGGTTAGTCACATGTAGTCCTGCTTATTTGTCCATTATTTAGTGTTTCACTATTGAGCGTCTGGGCAGAAGACCACTGATGATTGGTGGGTTCCTTTTTATGGGACTGTGCTGTGCTGGAATCACGGTGTCTGTCCTCTTCCAGGTACATGTCATTTGATATCCTGCTGGTTTAGGAATATTTTGCATGACATTATAGTACATTACATGGAGCTTAGGACATAACCTAATTTACATAAATTATTGTGTGTCTTCAGATGCAAAAGCCTCTAAGTGACACCTTCTGTGAAAAATGAGAAAATGAGATCAGGTGAAAGCTTCACTTCAAACCCATGTTAAGCCTCTTCAAACGTGGTGTGTTAGCAGAAACCTCTAAATACCACTTCCCTTTCTAAAAGCTACTAATTTCACAGTAACGCCAATCGAAAACCACAAACACACTTATTTGTAAGCTTGCTTTCAGTTGCATGTTTAGCCAATTAGCAACTATTTCCCATGTGTCATCCAAAGAGGTGGGCTGCACCAAGGCAAAGCAGGTTTTTGCTGCAAAAAAAATATCGAATTTGTTACAACCCAGTGTAAGATATTTCATTTAGTGACCATTTTACTGCTGTTAAACTCGCTGAAGCTGATCATAGGAAACTGACAAATTATTTAAAACAAAATAAAATGTCAGATAGGCTTAGAGATTTTTCCATCTGAAGTCGTCATATAAATATTAATAAAAAAACTGTGTGACCATTTGCAACTCATGACTTGTGTTTGACCAATCACAGCCGCAGTTGTCCTACATGCGCTACATCAGTGTGGGCTGTGTTATTGGGATTATTGCTGGCTTCTGCATAGGTCCAGGTAAAAAAAACAAAATAAAAAAAACAACAATCTTGTATCTATCTGGCATGAAAACTTTCCAACACTTTCAAACCTATATGTGATTGCACTACCTATAAGTAATCCTGTGTATGAGGAAACACTGCACCCTGCTGGAAACTTGTGCAATAGCAGGCGTTAAAGCTTAAAAACGTCAACACCCCTTCCTCCACACTCCTCCTCTGGCTGTGAGGAGATATTGTATTTCATTAGTCTTGTAAATTAGGAAATCCTAACTGCCACACTGCTTCCATTCTCACAGCCATTTGTACACTGGATGAGATGAGTGAAGTGAATTAAGAGGCAATAGTTTACAACGATGAGAGCCACGTCGAGCGAACCTGCGAGGATGATGGATTAGAACAAATCTGGTTTACATAACGTCATTCGTCAAACAGGCAAAATCTATACCTCAGCAAACAAGGATTTCTCTTGCCGCAATTAGACTTCTAATGGCTCATTGTTCATAAGCTAGCTGTGATGAATATGGTTTCCTTCAAATGAAACCTTGCTTGCACATTGATGCCCTCCCATATATACCGCAGATGTTGACAAATTATGGTGTAGTTATTGGTTTGACAATATTAAACTTTTCTCTCTGCAGTTATCATGCACAGAATAATGAGCACATTATTCGGAAAGCTAATCATTAGCGCTTATACTAATGCATATTTCTCCTTCATAGCTTTCACTTCTAACAATGAGGAATCACATGTTTAAAGCTAAGGCACATCTTAAACTAATGAATTGCATGAGCTAAGCTATTCCGTGTCTTGTGGTTCAGAAGTGGAGTTTTGCCATCTTGACAAACACCTTCCTCTCTTGTCAGTCTATGATTAGTGAGTAATAATGAACACATAATGAAGTACATGTAGAAAAAGGAGTGTAATATAATAGCACTTGGGCTTGTGAAATGTTTATCATCATCTTCTGTTAATTTTGAGTAACTGCCAAGAAAGAGTCCTGAGTGGGAGTATTGATAAAGTAATTGATGAACTAAGATGCCGATGTTAATTTCACATCACCCAATAGATTCATATAGCCATACTAAGTAATTAAATGTGATTTGTGTTATAACAGGATGCTTAGTTAGATTAAACTGTCTTCATGTGGTGGTGTTGTTGGGAATATTTTTGTAATCCAAATGTGACCTATGAAATAAGACAGATATGTTTTTGTGTATTCTTTACAGCGGGTGTACCTTTCCTGATCACTGCAGAGCTGTTTAAGCAGTCTCATCGACCGGCTGCGTACACTGTGGCTGGTTGCCTCAACTGGATGTCCAACTTCACCATTGGTTTTGTCTTTCCCTTCTTGGAGGTCAGCGCTGACTTATATGTAACAGAGCTAAATTCAAATGTACACAAAAAACCATCTAAAAATACTGGCCAGTTTATAGTAGAAGAACATGTACGTGCCCAAAGGCGTTATTTTGATTGTTTTAGCCTTGATGACATGTGTAGTCTTGATAGTTCATGCAGATCTGCTGTGTGTGTGCGATTGGCTGTGAAGCGACTCCCCAAATACCAATAAAATTGCCAATTAAAAATCCCGACCTTGCTGTCTGTCATTGTCCTCAGCTTCAATCCAAGTGAACAGCTACAAAGTAAAGAGGACAATTAATTGTTAAGTTGACAGTGACCGAGTCAATCAGTAATTACTCTGGCTACAGATATTTAAATATGCTCCTTAATCTTTCTGTTTTTAATTTCACATAAAGCACAATATTGTCATTGCTGTCACAATGAAGGTTAGTGGGTACCGTCTGCCTCTAGTCTTTGGGGTAAGCTAGGCTAGACACCCTGTCCTGTGCTTTCATATTTTACTAAACTCACACAGAAGAAATAATTTTCATGTGACAGAGGCTTTGACAGGAAAAATTAAACAAACCTTAAACACATTTTGAATGGTTTTCTAGTATTCAAATCACTCATTCGGTTTCTTGTTTTCCCAAAAAAATAGCTGATACACATACTTGGTGACGAAACCTCAGCTAAATATGAACTTGCTCATTAGTTTCCTTCTACTTTGCAAGTTTTAGGATGTTTTTTTTTCTGTTTTATAGCCTACAGCTTATACCAATGCATATTTCTCATTCTGCAAAACGTCACAGTTTTGCTTGTCTTTTCTAGCAAAAATAATGACAGTAGGGGCAATAAAAGAGCCCCTGGCTAGTTTGGAAACATAGTAGATCATTTACAGCTGAAAAAGGGGAGGTACTTCCCTTAAAAGTTTGCCAAATTAGTAAATTAATTCTTACGTGAACTTTAAGCCAATAGAACCGTTAATCAGTAATCTACCTTTAATGTTCTTTTGTCGTGGTTTGCATTGTGTTTTTGTTAATCTGCTGTAATTAGCTGCAGAAACCCCAGAGTTTTTGTTTCTTTAAATGTGCATTTGTATCATTTTGTGTCCTTCCACCCCAGATTGCTACAGGTCCTTTCTGTTACCTGATCTTCTGTGCGGTCTGCTTGGGAGTGGCTGTCTACACCTTCTTCGTCATTCCAGAGACCAAGAACAAAACTTTCTTGGAGATCAGCCAGATGTTTGCCGCCAAGAATGAGATCTGTGAAGAAGAGCTGTATCCAAATAGTGATCTAAAAATGGCTCTGATGAATGGCTATGGAACTGTTGACTTCCATGACAAAAAATAAGAATTCAGCCAGTTGAACTAGGAGCTCAACCAACACTGTCAGTGATACAGACGAGGAACTGTGAGATCAGCTGCTTCATGCAAACTGCAACTGCATACAGTTATGGTCAGAAGTTTACATGCAGTCATTGTGGGCATGATAATTTTGGACTTTTTATAATTCCTTTGTATTGTTCTTTTTTAAGGTTGGAATGATTGTAAGGCAAGCGTTGTTTATGTTTTAAGAAAATATGAACTGGGGACACCGATTTGAATTCATGCTGTATGTTCTCAAATACACTCAAAATTAAAAAATGTACATATGTCCCTTAGTAGGTTGGACCTTCTGTAGATGCCGTTGGAATTATGCTTCTGTCATAAATTTGACTGGATATTTGATCTTTCTTCTTGATAGAACTGGTAGATTTAATTTAAACTGGTTTCCTGATGTGGACTTGGCTTGTAACCATAGTGCATGGAGGAAGTGGGGGCTTTGGGAAAGCCATTCCAGAAGCTTAATGTTAGCCTCCTGTATCCATTCCAAAACCAGTTTCAATGTGTGTTTGGGATCATTGTGAGCATGATGCTACCACCACCACACTTACAGTTGGTGAAGTGTTCTTCGGTTTAAAAGCCTCACCTTTGCTCCTCTAAGCACATCTTTTTTTTGTTTTTGGCCAAATTGCTCAGTCTTTTTCTAATCTAACCATAAAACTTTTCTCCAGAAGGCATTTGGCTTGTCTGTCTGTCTGTTAGGCAGCTACATATTTCAGTCAGGCTTGAAGGTGTCAGTTTTGGATTTTCCCCAAATTCCTTAGACTTGCCCATTATTTTGAGTATCGGTCAATGAATACTGTCAAACAAATTCTTTCTATACTGGCAAATAGAAACTCCCAGCTGTAGTCAGTCATGATCACTAACAAGAAGTTAACCTTCCTTGGCCTTGTCAAGTTAAGACATTACAGAACAAACACATGCAAACTTTATATAGAGTAATTACTTAGTATACCGCTGAAGAATCTTGTGTAGTAGCTACACAAGATTGTTCAGTCTATTTCTAATGCCTTATTATTTACAAGATACAAAAATATATCTGACCCTGAATTTCTTTTGTCTTTTTGTTCTTTGTTTTTTGCAGATTGACACCTATAATAACAAGCAAACATACAAAACATAAATAAAAACAAATCCAATTATACAGTCGGAACTGTATTTCTACTTTAACATCAAGCCCCTGAGCAGCACCTCTGTGTTAGCACAATACTTTGACTTCTTTTGGGGGCTATATTTGCTTCACATTCATTGAGCTGATGTGATGCTAGAGAAGGACTCCCACACTTAGAAAATTAAAATCAAGAGAAATATTGTGTGGCATGATTGTGTCTCAACAAAACTACCATAAAGTTAACACAACAACACTTGCAATTACAGCACGAACAAAAATGAATTATGAAAATAATACGCAAATAAAACTTAGATTTTCAAAGTGCAGCCAAAATGATTCCCAACACTGACATAATAGAGAAAAGTTGCAAAAGAAGCTATTCACACCAAAGAACAACAACAGAACGTTGGCCTGAACGGTAGGTAATTGCTGCTCAGTAAGTTAAAGCTTTAATAAAGGCAGTATTATTTTGATTCTTATTATTGGTTAATAAATCGTTAATTATCTCCAAAATTTAAGATTTGCCTTACAAGTAAAGATGCCCTAGTTTGTTCCCAGGAGGAGACAAAAATCCCTTTGAGACTGCATCAGGATTGGCCCCTGTTGCAACAACCTGCCAAATCAAAAAATTGTATAGCTGTCAACTTTGGCGACCATGTGTTACTAAAGTAACAGCGAGACATTCACAGCAGGCATCTAACTGCTCAATATTGGCAACAATTGCTCTGAAAAAAACATACTACAATACTGCATGCACTAAAGTAGAGTTTTATAACTAAAGGGCAAATAAACAGACTTTACTTACTTTACAAGAGTTAATATAAGCTATTAAGAAAAATGCTAACTGTCAGGTTTGACTGGTGTTTCCTGTACATGGTATTTAGTTATTAAAATGAACGTTTTGGTAATGCTAGCAGGTTTACTTAGCTACGTTCATTCATAGGTTCTATGGGGAAAATACAAATTGATGTTAATTAGGGTATTATAGTTAAATTTCACACTTTAAGACACACTAAAATCCTTTAATTTTCTCAAAAATCGACAGTGTGCCCTATAATTGTGCATACTGATATTTTATGTGATATACGGTCCACTATAATCTGTCAAAAAATGTTTTGGTCCAACTTTGGTAAGCTACGGCACTGTTTAATGGATTGTCGGAGCATTACAGTAGTGATGGTAAATTTGATTCTTTTTACTGAATCGAGTTTGAATGAGTCACTCACCAAAATGAATCGAAATTTTTGATTCATTTGAGTCACTGAGTCAGTTGCCCAGAGAGTACAAAAAATTTACTTTTTTCACTCAAACTTTAATTTTTCATTTTTAATTTTTTTTAATTTTAATATTATTTTTTATTATTTTATTTTTTTCTGATTTTATTTTATTAGTATTTTTCTCAAATGTATCAAATATATATATTTTCATCTAAATAATTTAGTAAAATAGCAAATTTCTGATTAACTTTACTTACATTATTGCAGCAGCAGAATGCGAGTCAGACTGTATTTTTTTAATAGTGGTGGAACTTAGTTCACATATGTTTTTCCCTTACTCTGCTTATTATCTTTTCAAAACAAACAAAGTGTTATACTACGTCAGTCAGACTTCATTTCAGGTCAAGCACTGACTTTCCACAGTAACACGCTCTGAGTTTCAGCAGCTGAGATCCAGGAGGGAGAGGTGAGTGGTATGTCGCGCAATTGTCCACTGAGCTGTGAGCCAGGGGGCGGTAATGCACCTTAACGTTGGTTGCTAACCGAGGAAGCTCAAATGAGCTGTGAGCCAGGAGGGAGGGGGTGAGTCGAGTGGGTGATTCGTTCAACTCGTTTGAGCTGTGAGCCAGGAGGGAGGGGG
>VUQR01006001.1:2738-15762 GCA_015108515.1 Hemichromis elongatus
AACATTGAGCCACTCAGTTACACTGAGACACACATTGGCGTCTAAGTAAAATTTCTCTCGCACGACACAAAAGTAAGGGAGCGTGCCACCTCCCATCCGACCCCCTGCTAAATCTATTATCCCCACACTCATCTTGCTGAAATGGAGTCCTACCTGGCAAAAACAGCAGCAGGCGCACTAGCGGCAAATACACTGCACCTCATATACCGACCGAAACGTATTGTTCACGAGCGTATTTGCATGAGATCGGGCGTGCTGGATGAAAATCCAGCCGCTAAAGTGGTTTGTTTTGTCTTGCACCTAGTTCTTTTCAGGAGCTTTGCACGTCTGAGTGCAAAAAGAAAAAAAATATAAAACAAACATCAAAAAACACACACAGAAAAACAACACAATTCTGTTTTCACGCTACAAGCGTCGCATCTCTACTTATTGTGTTTCTTCTGTGTTTGTGAGGTCTGCAGAATAATCATCTGGTCTCTTTTGCCTCATCAACTCTTTTGTCTGTTAAAGTTCAGGAAGAAAATAACACATCACAATGCATAGGCCTGTACAGCGACTATACGAAAATAAAATGAATCGCACCTAAACTAAGTCTAAACAATAACTGGAAGAGAAAAAAAAAACATTTCTTTTAAAAATGACTCTTTTTCCTGTTTTGCCCCCATATCATTTCCATTCTCTTCCACAAAACCAAAATGAGGTTTAGATACAAAGCCTGGGCCATGGGTTCCTAATAGATTTACCCTGATGCCACGGCCACCATTTATCCTGCTCCAAAGCCGCACAATGCAACTGAGTGCTCCTGAATAGCATGGGCAATTACAGTGCATGTGTGATTTTTTTCCTCTTTCTCTGTGTATGTGTGCGCATGTGTGTGTGTGTGTGAGCATGCACGCTGCTCTCTCTTTTTCCAATTCCAAAAACCCCCACTACTCACATCTCACTGTCCTCTGTGCGTGCAGACACACACACACCTTAAAGCAGATGTAATAACATGAAACTACACAGCCATGTGCACTTTGCTCTTTGTAGAAGCCCAGGTGGTTACCATGGCAACATCGCCCTTTTTAAAAAAAAAAATCTTTTTTGACTTACCCTAACATTTTATTACCCATCATTATGTATCATTAAATACATACATATTAATGTAAAAAAAAACAGGGGTGATGGGGATGGGAGGGGGGAGGCGTAAGAGTGAAATTAGGGGTGTATCTATAAAAAAGCCAACACCTGAAAGGGGCCTTGGTGGTTTTGATGTCTCATTGCTATATAATTCATGTATGAACGTCCCCCTGTGCATTTCTTACACCAAAGGATTAAGTCATGGGTTTGTTTATAAAATGCAAAGTAACACTAGGAGGCTAGTCACACAAGATCAAAGGGATACATAATCCATGTGCTAATAGCTTTAATAAGAGTCTATCATGAGCTTACCTCCTAGCAGGTGGCTTAATATTAATAAGGCTGAATACATTTGTGGTTCAAATATGAAGTTCAGCCTGAAATCAAATGCACATATTTTCCTGTAGCCTGAAGGGCAATTCATCTATCCAGTCTGTTTAGGTGTGGGATGTCTGCCTTCTCCTAAATATGATGGATCTAAATGGAACTCGCAAATAAGCAAATAAATAAAATAAAATCATTAAAAACATTCAGCAGCAACGTCTCTTTTCCAAAATAATACCCGGGTTGCTCAAAAAAAAATGGACAAACTTTGCTGTGAGCAGGAACTATTTTCTTTCTCCAGTCTTCCTCCACCAACCAAAAGAAGCATTGCATCTAGCCGATGTCTGATTTAGGCTTCTCCGTTGAATCTACACAACGCCTACGACACAGCTTACGAAAATGGTCAACACTGTTGCCAACACACTATTTGGCGGAGCAGTTTCTCACTTCAGTTTCATCCATTCTCTTCCAGACAGTTCAAAACATGGAGAGAAAAGGAGCTGGAAATGCACAGGATGAATCAATGGTACCAAACAGGCCTATCAGAGTCGCTGCTGGCTGCGTTAGCACGACATGTAGCTATATTTCTAAGGCTGAATGTAGAACAGTAGAAAAAATTGTGGTCATGATGTATTTATGGCATAAGCTTAACACAGAGGTATTAATCTACTTTTATTCTACCGAGTAATATGGATGACATTTTGTAGTTAAGCAGAAAGAAAGTAGTTCTTCCATGCTTTGAGCACCACAAGGAAAGTGATATTCAATTCCATTATATTCCACTATTTTTTAATAGGCTTTGCTGCTTCTCCTGCAAATAAAAGCCTCCCCATACCCAATCAATTGACAGAAACGCTTGTGATCTACTCTTTTTTTTTTTTGTAAATCGGTCTACAGTAAAAAAAACTAAACAAAATGACATTTTCTTTTTCTTATATTAAACCATCTCGGCCAAATGTGTAGTTAAACTTCTCGTAAGGCACACCTTAGATCAAAGTGGGGTGTATGTGGCCCACCATGTTATCCCTGGTTTAGAGAGATAAAAATATCCACACTTCTGAAATATTTTTGCACACGTGGCGATGAGCCTTATGAGACACTCATTTTCTGGACTTAGATTTTAATTTCCCTAACATCAATCAGGTCATGTGCTACACCCCGTTACCCTTACAATAGATGTTAAGTACCCTCCGAGGTCCAAGAATTGTCTACAAAACCCTACATATGTGAAATTGTCATTGCCTAAAAGATAAACAGTACACTGACCCATCTTTCTTCTGGTCCACCACTCCAGCCAGCAGATTTGTGGCCTCGTCAGTCAGCAGAATGTCCGTGTGAGCACGGAGGAAACGGCTCACAAAGTCCTGGGCTGACATGAAGTATTCCTCATTCTTCTTGACGCTGGCATACTACAAAAAGAGAAAAAAAAATGAATAATAGATACAAACGCAAGGACACAAGCCTGGGCTTTGAAATTTAATTTAAAAAAAAGAAAGAAACAAACCTAAATCGAAAGATGGGAGAAATGCTTCTTTGATACTAGGCAAACTCAAAAAAGAGACAAACAAAACATGTAAGTCAAATCCCACCTTTTCAAAACTGGCTTTCAACTCAGTGGGGTCGGCCCTCCTAGGCAGAACTGCCTGCAAAACGATGAGAAAATGTTTTGTGAATAGCCATACCAAACCTATATCATCATCTGAGACGGTCCTGGTGAGTCACATTGTAGAATAATGTTTTTTGTTGTTTGTTTTTTTATTGGCTACTGACTTGTAAACAAAGCCTTGTCTGTCTGCAACCACCTCTTACACACCAGAATGCTTTTAATCACATACCTGTGATTACATATTGTACAGTCAAGGTTTCCTTAGTAGTTTTTTTTTTTTTTTTAAATTGTTTCATATTTGTTTCATATTTCTTAGGGCAAGGAATGCAAACTCATTTTACATGGTAGGCCAGTGAAACTCCCCTTTCACTCAGTGTAAAGAAGTTTAACTACACATTTAGCTAAGAAGTCTTAATATAAGAAAAAACTTCATTGCCATAGTATTTCTTAGTTTTTCTGCTGTAGGAAATTAAAGAAATGTGTCAGCATTACTTAAATTGTAACAACTGAATTTGTAAAGTTACAGAAGTTTTAGTGTAGACCCATTGTTAAACAAACAAACAAACAAACACACTTCCACAGTAGATCATAAAAAACAGGCAATTTTCTGTCATTTAATTCTTTATCTATTACTTATCTACCGTTGTGTAGTATGCATGGCCACGGGGAAGGTTTTTATCAGTAGGAGAAGCAGCAAAACTTAACAAAATACAAAAAAGGCCCAAAATGTGTGCCCTTCTGCTTTTCCAAAGCTATTTTCCAGATTGGAGTCTTTGACGGGCTGATTTTGGCCCGTGGACTTTATATTTGACACACCTTCTACATTTAGTCAAAGCCTCTGGAAAAAAAATTGTGAAACCTTTAGAAGAAATGTCAGTACAACCCTTCTAAGATGAGGGCTTCAAACAACTGTAAGTGATGATAGTGTCAAAAAATATGTTAGAAGTTTTCTCAGCTCTGCTAGAATCACGCCACAACTTTTAGCATGATGCTATCCAAGGTTACCGGTGACTACAACCGGCTTTTTACTAAGTAAGGTGGAGAAGAGGCCTGGGAGGGACAAGGTGGAGTTAGAAAATGAAAAAAGAAAAAGAAAAAACGGGAATGGAGGAAGCAACAGGATCATTTCTGCATTTTACATCACTGTGGAAACACCACTTCATTCCGCTTATAATGAAAAATGCTGCTAGCCAAATATTCACTAACTAGCTAACCGGGTCCAGTAAAGTCTCAATGTCCTTACCGTGTGGTCAGTGTTAAACTCTAGCACATCCTATTAGCAGGCTAACCGGCAGTTAGAGAGCCCTCCTCCGGGCAAATGTCATGACAGGCGGAGGGCTTCGGGCCGCACACCCCCCCTGCACCGGGCACACATCACCGACAAGGCGACAGCTTCTGCCAGCAACACGGGGAGGGGGTGACGTGGAGAAAACGCAGCAGCTGCTTACCTTTGTTGCCATGCTAAAGCGAGATCACGGTGAGATGGTCCAGTTCAGTTCCTCCTGCGTGACGACGTTCCCATGGAGATTACGCGTCGGTGCAGTGCCAAAGGAGGGTGAAAGAGGATGTTTGTTTTTTTTGTTTTTTTTTATTTTACTTATTCATTTTTTTATTTTTATTTTATGTATTTACAGAGAGAAAGTTCTCTTTTTGCTCCTCTGTCTTGTATTAATCTATTAGTGAAAGCCTTAAACCAGCCCCCTCACTGGGCACAGGAATACACACTCCCAAGATGCAGGGTCATCTCCAAAAGATGAGGCATGGGATGGCGCACAAGGCCCTGATAATATGTGCGTGGATATGGAAGGAGTCTAAATATTTGTTTTGCCACTTTGCAAAGAAGACATTCACTATAAAATATTTGAAGGCTTTGTCCCAGAAACTAAGGTGTCACACTCTAAGTTCATTAGTTACAACTCAAAATAATCATCCATTCCTTTAAAATCCTTGTTGAATAAAACTTAACACACTTATTTTGACATTTTGGCCCCTATAAAAACATGCATACATACATTCACTATCAGAATTTGTTTGCCACCAGAATAGCTCTATGTAAAGAAATAGTCCCATCATCATAGGTATATTTTGATGATTTCTGGTTATTTTGCTGTATTATTTGATTTGCTGGTCATACACTCAGCCCCCAAAGTAATTGAAGACAACCAACAAAACACATTGGAAAACTTGGAAAACTGCTAGTAACGATGTGATACATACTGTCAAACATTTTTCCATCAACGATTCTTCTTTTTTTTAACAATATCCACACTGAGCTTTAATATGAAACATAATCATGTTTGTGTGGGCTCATTCATACATGTGCCGACTACCTATTGTACTGAGCAACAGAGATCTGTAGACATCAGTGTGAAAGCCTCAGTTCCTTCCTCCAGCCTTTTCTTTCCTTGCAGCAAATGGTTCCTATACTTTATATCCAGCTTTTCCAGCCCATCTGTGTCTTGCGCCAGGAGGGAAAAGGTACAGAGAGAATTTCATGACTACAAAAGCAAAGGTTAACATTACTCACAGCATAAAAACAATTTAAAAGGGAGCAAAAGGGCTCTAATGGCCCGACAGTCTTCAAAGAAAATGTATTTTGCGCTCAAAATAATTCATAGCTTTTTGCTGGTGGCTTTTCAGCTTCCCGGAGACCCAGCATGAACCACTGTATTTTTCCCAGCAGGCTCTCTGCTCCTCACAAAATGGCCTTCACCAGGGCATACCTTGCATCCCCTCCAAATATTGACAGCACCGGGTCCATCGCTTATTGGAAAAATGGCTGTAAGTAATGTTTTATCAGCCGATGCAATCTCCACACCTGTATTTTCTCCTGTCATATGACAATATTTGACAAGATTAATGATTTGATCCAGTGACTTATTTCCCATCACTGTCAGTCTGCTGCAAACAACTCGCTTGCTTGTGGCATTTAGTGAAAAAAGCATGTAGTAGCATTTTCATTTGTATTATTCATGAACTGCAAAGTTTGTATGAGGCATGCAAACTGCAGTATGTATCAGCTTAGATGTGAAACTTGTGATTTTTTTTTTAACAAGGTAATTCCTTTAAAAAAAAAAAAAATCCCACTGGGCGAAATTACTTTGCTTGTCAATCCTTGTAGAAATGAAACCAACAATGATTGTGCCAACAACCAAAAAAAGCAAGCGGGTTAAAAATAAACCCTGGAACCTTTGAACTTCCACGGCTTGAGGGGTCTCCTGCCCAGGTCCCCGAGGGCCCACGTGTCCTGACAGCTTGAGCGATGAGTGGCGGACGGCTGTCTCAATCCGCTGCCTCCTATTTTTAACCCACACTAAACACAGAGCTTCGAAAATAGGCTCGAGCTCTAAACAAATGATTAATAGGGCACTTAGGGTCTCCCCACTGACCCGTGTGTCCCTATTAACAGCCAATAACAGAGGCCCTTTGGGGTCAAAAGGTTTAAAGACTTTCTAATAAAAGTAACAGAGACATGGGGATGTGTTTTGGAGGAGAAAAAGTTTTGTCTCAGTTTGAAATGCTGACAAGTTAATAATCCCTTCTCAAATGGCCCCACCGCAGTAAAATGGCCAGTTTGTTCTTACTTTTTATTGCTATCATCTGTCAGTCACTCACATCTTTTTTTCTGCCTCTTCTTAAGTGGACTGAAAGAGCTAAAACAGCTTTACAGTAATGTTCTTGCTGGGGCTTTATTCTCCTTCCCCACTCTTTCTTTTCTTTTTTAGATGAATGTGAATTCTTATTGTAGTTTTAGGAAGGAAATGCCTAATGGATTCCCAAAGACGTATTCATGACATGGTAATGAGATTCAAATTTGTAAGACGTTTTTACCTGAAAAAAAAAAAAGGAGTGTGGTTGTGGCAGTGGCTTTGTCCTGTTTTCCACAGCTAAAGAATGCAATTTTTCTGTCACTCTCACTATTCCTAATGCCATTTTGAAATGTATGTGATGAAGATACAAAACCAAAGAGAGTTTAAAAGTGGAAACATCATAGCAACGCACTGATGTGCCGCTTGTCATAACTGGGTTTCCTGGGGTTGATGTAGAGCACGGGTCAGTGGTAAGTTATATTCTGAAAATGTAGTTATTATGTAGTTGTTATCATTGTACTCATATATTTTTTATCAGCAATGAAAATATACGAGCAGAAGAAGAATGTAAGAAATGTTTCTGGCAGCTAGATTTTCCAGCGTGAAAGAGATATTTTAAAGGATTTTACAACCTCAGAGAATTATTTCTTCACGTAAAAAATATGACAGTATAATAGATTTAATAGGGATAGCTTTCAGTTGCCATCATGTTGTTTTTTTATGTGTTTCTACTGTAGTTTATTTGCTCTAATTACTTTAAAATATATTCAAATGTTGTACTTCTGTATCTGCACAAACACAATTCCCTGTGCTGAACACAAGCTGACTCTAAAGCTGGATGTCCTAACCCATTTTTTTCTGAATTCAGTTTTTT
Organism: Hemichromis elongatus; assembly: GCA_015108515.1. Lineage (NCBI taxonomy): Eukaryota > Metazoa > Chordata > Actinopteri > Cichliformes > Cichlidae > Hemichromis > Hemichromis elongatus. Next base: position 10,255 of record VUQR01006001.1, read on the forward strand.
GTCTTTCTTTAACTGGGATCGGATATTGGCTCTTATAAGTAAATAATTTTATTTATAAAGTGCTTTTCGGGAAGAGAGGTTACAAAGTGCTTTTACGATACAAAATATTTAAAAAAGCCTTTAAAACTTATTATAAGGAAATCTGCAAAGGTGGATCTGAAGCTTTTCCTACTCCTTCTACTCCACTGTAGCAGAAATGGTGCTGTAGTCAACATTTTCAGCAACATCAGCTGTGGCCAGGTGTAATTAATTGCCACAGGGGTTTGGTCATGGTGGACGGTTGCTAGCTAAACCATGTGTGTGATGTGTTTTCACAATGGTAAACACATGACAGAACCACACAGTCTGTTTAAATAAAACATGTCTGAAATAACCAACACAATTCGGCTAAATTAACAATTTAAAACACTGAAATGTCCACAAGTTTCTGTCCTTGCCTGCGCTGAATATTTTACATAATCTGTACAATCTCCTTAGAATACAACATTTTTTTTTTTTTTACAGGGAAGTTTAATTCCTGTACAATTACTATTATTGGATACTAAATGAGATTTAATACAGCAGTGTTTTGTGTGACTTCACTGAAAATGAGCACACTGTAATCTTTTTTCTTGAGTGCATAATTGTACAAGATTTTCTGCTATGTCGGGGCAGTTTGTCCTACATTGTACACCTAATGCATCCAATATCAACTGAATATATTTGATGCCATAAAAACTGATTTGAAAATTACCCATAGGTTTATGTTGTAAACCTAAATCAGTTATTTCTTAATAATAACAAAGGAGAAGAAAAGTGTTGGTACAATGAACTAATGCTAATGTAATGCACTTATGTTGTATGTGTGTTGCATTTGCAATAATAACAAATACATTTGGTGCATTTTACTTCTTTATTATCCTTTTTGCTAAACTTCCATGAAAAGGCCCACCTATCCATCACCTTATTGTACTTGTTACCTTATTGTACTGACACGTGCGTTTGTGTATCCGGTAAAGCAAAAATGGTTGTACTCCAAAAAACAATTAGAAAACATATTAGTAGACATTAATAGACATATTAATAAGTCACAACATCACCTCACCACCAGAATATCCTGAATATATCCAGAGATGTTAGCTATAGTGTTTTCATATGATTTGTTGAAACAAATTAAGTTTTTTGAATTCTTTGAGGGAGGTATAAAGGTTAAAAGAGTACCACTGTTACACATTAGTACAAAGGTAGAACAAGTTTCTGATACTGCAAAGTGAAAATGTTGCTATATCCATGAGGACAGAAAGAAGAGCCCTTAAAGCTCATGTTGTAACACACCAAACCACTTTTTTAATTTTACAAATGTTTTTTTTTTACTTTAATTTACCTTAACATTTACCATCATGTTAGTAAAATCTAATTGCCTATCAATAAATGCCTATCCCGGACATAACTTAAATCTTAATTCTTCCAAGATCATAGTTTCTAAAATGGTTTCAGCTGATATTCTCATTTCATCTTGCTCAAGGACACATCAGCACGATGGCTGCAAAACCTGTAACCACTCGATAATAAAAAACCGCTCTTCCGCTGTAATTGTTTCCCCCGAGAACCGAAAAGATGCCAGAGTCTTTCCTTTTGTGCTCAATATTTGCAAAAATACAAACTCGGATATGAAACAAATTGCTCTGCGGAGGGGAAAAAAACATGCAAACTGGGAATGAGTATCACAAGCCACAGAGCAGACTGTGCTCGCATACTGTGACATGACTCAGTCAAATCTGTTTCGCATAAAGGACAAGAGAGTGGTGAGGGGAAAAATAATGGAGCCATTCCTAGGACATCAGCCACAGTTTAATATGTTTTACATACAAGACAGAAAATGTGCTTCGTAGGTTTATCTTCACTGTCACTTACATAAAAAAAAAGTGCTAATACATAGAACAGCAAATGCGTCCTTTGTTTATCAATCATATAGGGCCTATTAGCAAAATAATAGACTTCTCTCTGGGCATACTCTGCTGCTGGACTAACAACAAAACAGTTTGTCTTATAATCTACTTACTTTACACCAATCAGGTTGTCAAAGACTATTCTTAATCATCATACATAACATGCACTGCATTAAAGTGGCATTCTTGTAAACACCATATCTGTAATAGTGTGTGACAAGCCGCCTTTGTTTACACCATAATAACTGGGTGTTTGAATAACTTCTCAGTGACTTTAAGTAACCAGCCAGACTCACTCTGCTTCCATTCAGCTGTGCAGGCTGTTAACCTGAGCTGACGTTTGGCTTGGAGTGGACTGTGCAAGGTTATATATTGAACAGTAGGGCTGAATGGACTTCTCAATCATTTCACCTGCAGTCTTGAGTAATGGGAGTGCTCTCCTTGCACACGCGTTTAAGACATAATGTGTGTCTGCTTGCCTCATTTGGCAAATCTTGACTTCATAAACATGTGAGACACATAAAGTTCACGCCCACGCACACTCGGAGACATTTATTTGAAGCTTCACACTCTTTACTCTCTGTCATGAAATTCCCCTGAACCTCAGGGCGGGCTGTCTTCACTGTAGCTTCTGAATGAATCTGTTTAGTATCTTTCAGTTCACATGAAGCGCTACACTAACCATGCTTCAGGGCATCTGGGATGGGCTAGGGGCCTGGCATAGCAGGGGAAAGGGTGCATGGGAGCTTTGAGATGGTCCAGACAGGCTAGTCAGCAGGCTTGAGCTCCTCTCTTTCACAACAACAATAAGGACCCACTCTGGAGCACACTCAGACCCTGCAACCTGAGAGGGCACAGGGGTCCTCGAGGATGCCTGGGCTGGGATAAATGAACCCAGATGCTTCCCACAAAAGCAGAGCGACCAAGTCGCAGGAAGGAGGCTTGTAGAAAAAAAGAAGACCTTCCTCTGTTTTTTTTTCTTCTTCTTTCCATAGTTGAGGTAGCTGTCGGTCAGATTCCTGTGCTTTCTCATAACCACTGATCACAGAGGCCTCCGTGCAAGGAGCATTGTGGGAAATTATCAGAGGGGTGTTTGTCTTTGAAGGAGAATGAGAGCAGCAGCAAATCTTTAAGTCCTTTCCTGTTCCTCTTCCTGTCAAGCTGCCACCTGGACTGAAGGAGGAGGGAGTGAGAGAATGATGGTGCCATTTGTCTAAATGACTTAATTGAAGTTCAAGTTGGCGCAGGAAGTTTTAGAATGTAACATGAATGCTGCAATTGAATGTTTTTGAATTATTTATTTGTGAGCTTGCTTTTTATCTTTTTATCTGAGGTGCCGAACTCTCAATCAGCTGTTGGTTCCCATTTGGGGTATAATACCTGTCTCATTTTTGTTTAAAGGAGACATTTCTAATTGCTTTTTTCTTTTTCTTTCGATCAATACCCTCCTGATGTCTATGTTATAAAATGAAGCTACATCAAGCAGCCACTTGTGTTAGCTCAAAAATCAGGGGCAAAGGTGACAAATTTTGTCTAATAGCATGAACATCCTGAAGCCTCCACTGTTTGCTCAGTGTTTGGTTTATAGCAGCCCCATCCTCTATGTTGCCACTTAAGACTTCAACAGCACTATACATGATTTAACCTGACAGCTAATGTGTCAGGGTAGGGAGGGAATAATGTCTTACTATGATGATTGTAGCATAAATATGTATATGTCTGTGTGTAGCCTTTCTCCTTTTTATCAGGTCGGCTAGTCGAAGTGAAACGTTGCAGGAGCGTCGTCACATATACGGCAGGTATATGTTTTTCTTTGGATTTTTTTACACATATTATCTTCATTTCATCATCCCCCCTGTAAATGCAATGCTATGTACTCTGTTTGATTTATCTGTCAAGTTTAACATATAACACCCAAACTTAACTGACACCAAAATTTGTTTCTGTGATGGATCTTTTGATTCAGTCAGCTCTAAATGCAGAAGAAGAATTTAAAAATCATTGCAGGTCCGACAATAAACACCTACAGGGCAGGTTTTTGCTGGTCATTCTAATAGACATAAACTGAAACTACAATGAGTAGCTAGTAGCTACTTAGCTACACTTAGTAGCTAAGTAGATATGTACATATATATTCCATGTTAAGGAAAACTGAAGTGTTTCTGGAGAATAGTTAGACTACTATTGTCATTAGCACTGCATTGTGCATAAAATATACACTATACACTATAACAGGGACTTAAAAAAAATGTAACTCCATGTTATAGTGTATTCACATATCTGTCAAATAACTAAGCAACCCTAACCTCAATCAGATAGTGTAATAAAAAATATAAATAAAATGAACTATATGAAAACACCGGACGGCAGATATGTTCTTTAATGCAGTAGCGCTTCAAAGCGTATTTTCCACTTCGGACTGCAGCGATGCGGTTCTCACCAGGGACCCCGGGAGTAACCTGTGTCACAACTAATCTGCCAGGCTCCCCTGATGCCATCCAGACGCCCCATCCCGAAACACACACCGGCTTCTTTGTTTGCTTCACTTGAGATTTAGGCGCTTTACTTTCCACTAAGTTGGACGCGCACTAACACGTATGCAGATGCATGCAGGCTTACACAGGCACACACTTTACATGGGTATTTGGATACACACTCAAGTGTATTACTGTACTCTCCACCACACAACCACACACCTATATTCACAAACCACCCCCTGTCTGGCCTAGATGAAGCAGTGAGGAATAAACGACGAATTTCCTATTTCATTTCACTAAGCCCTACCTGCTTTAGCTCACTCCTAACTTGCCTTGCCATGTCAGAAGAGCAAGAGTTAAACTGGAGGGGACTAAATTTCCTGAAATGAAATGACTGTCAACTCAACTTTGCTCGTTCATTTAAAAATAGTGCAAGAAAAATGCCCCAGTCCTTCCATTCTGTTTTTGCACCGCAAACAACAAACACGGTTTGAAAAATGAAAGGCAACCTTGGTAGAAGTCATTGCTCTCAAATGAATCACGAAAGAAAGTTGAGTTGTTTGTCCGTCTTTGATCTCAAAATAGCAAGCCAGCAGCATGTAGCGCCTGTATATGTCTTCACGACCATTAGGAAGTGCTGACATCTATCTGATTAGGATGACAAAGCATTAAGCACCTGTGTGTGCGTGTATGTTCATGTGCCGCCAATTGTAATTTGCATCTGCTGCCCAGAGTGTCCGTGTGCTTGCATTAATGTGATTTCCATGCATTTCACTTTTCACGTGTGTTTGTGGAATCGAATGTGCATCTTTGTTCTTCTTCAACATCTGTGAGTGAGTGCGAGGATGAGAGAGTGCATGCCTGCATGGTGTGCTGGCTGCCTTGTCCTGCCTGGAGGGGAGATAAATGGCTGAGTGTTGTTGTTGTCCAGAGAGCAGACACTCAGACAGCCGCTCACACATGATTAATTGTTTCCTTGTTGGGACTGGGACCAGTCGACTGAGGCTGGTCCAAGGCCTCCCACCCAGTATTTCCAGACGTGTTTTTGTGTGTGTGTGTGTGTGTGTGTGTGTGTGTGTGTGTGTGTGCATATGCAAGACAGA
>VUQR01006001.1:15782-40012 GCA_015108515.1 Hemichromis elongatus
AATGCAAAGACACTAAAGAACAAGAGAGAATGTTACATCCTATTTTACGAGTTTGTCTGTCACTGTGCTCTCTCTTCAAACATGTGCTATTGTTTTGGCGGCAGCCGCGCAGTGAAGTGGTGAGGCTGTTCTGGTTGAATGTGGTGAACATGATCGATGTGATTTGAAGGCTTGAATTTGTTCTGCAACCTTTTTATGTTCCCGTCATCTGGATTGTGCAACTTTGAGGGTCTTTAATGGACTTTTTCCTGCAATTGTTTCCCACTCATGTGTGGCTGTAATGCAGGGACATGTAATTTACCATGCTCTAATGACTCGATCCAACTCAAGGAAGCTCCACGAATCGTGGCTGCACATTGATTTCTCATAGGTCAACACTACTCAGGTTGATCTACAGTGATGCTGGGTTTCATGGGAGTGCATGAGTGAGCCTGATGATTGATTAATTACAATTATCAGAGGCCTGATAATTCACCACAGATGATTATAACATCAAGTGTGCTTTATTGCTCTGGTGGAAAAAGCCTCTCTGGTGCCTAAATTGTTCCCCCTGTTAATTTCCTCTTCCTTCACTGTCCAGTGCTTTTAAGTGCAGCAGGACAGGTGGATGGCTGAGCCAGTGTGTTCAAATATTGAAGGCTTGGGAGGGGACAGAGCAAAAATCTGGGAGTAAAAATAGAAAACAAACTCCCTAATTGCCAGGTATCATGGGCATACGGGAAGGAAACTCAGCAGGGGGTGTTGTTGCCACAGACGTCACAGTTAAAAACACGCTGCCATCCGCAGGGCAATTCAGCTCAGTTGCACATTATGGTTTAATGATGGCATAGGGATGACTCACATGCAACACTGATTCACTTTACATTAGACCCTTAATCACAGCGGCTATTATCCCCACTTTGTGTTGATAGAAGTACCGAATACTGCAAGACTTGCGTTCAGAAGATGCAAAACATTTACTCGGTGAGAGTTACCAGTTGAGTTATGTGTGTTATTTCAGGTGTGGGAGGGTTGCCGGCTACTGTCAGCCTGGCTTTTTCGGGGCCCTGCTGCAAAGCTGTAGAAGCAACCAAGTCTTACATGAAAAGAGATGATTTAGAAGTGTTTTGCTCTATGTAATCTTAAACCAGTTGTAAAAATGTAATCATTTTAGTTTAACTTTGATTGTTGGATTTTGGGGAAAACGTGTAAAAGTCACAAATATTTACCTTTTTTTTTTTTAAATTACTACTCTCTTTTGGAGAAAACTAAAAGATCATGTAGCATTTGACCACTAGGTGAAGCTGCAATAGACACAAAAGGGTTATGCCTAATAACTGCTGATCTATTAAATAAAAATGAATTATTAGAGTCAGGGAAACACTTGACCTAAAAACCCCTAAGGTGATTTGATTTTAGTGAAAGGTTTTGATTTTTTTTCACTGGCAATTATTTTTTTGAACCTTCACCAAAAGTAGCACAGATAATCTTTGGACCAAGTTGCTGGTTTTAGCTTTTTAAACCTGTTTTATTACAGGAAATCAAAATCGGATGGTGCAGCTCGTCCGGTTCACAAAATCACGTATTAAGAAGACAATGGGGAAATTACTGTTGGTTTCCTTATGTCTGATTAGATATTTCTTATACTTCTAATAAGTTTATGGTCTAAATCTGTTGTTTCCCATTGTATTTAACACAATATTATATAGATATTATAAATTATGGACCCTATTATAGTAAAAAAGAAAAGTAAAGTAGGGTATTTTTCAGGGTGGGTCTACTTTATGATTGATTAGCCACTCCTGTATGAGTGCACAGCTTTGATTTTTCAGTCAAATCGCCACTTTTCAGTTAAAATAAAGAAAGAAAGGGGGATAAAAACCCCAGCCCAAATATTCAACTCGAGACTTTAAAACTAGAATTCACAAAGTGCCTCTTTTATATACATGCAGTGTATGATTGACATCAAACTTTGTGTAAGGAGTTGTAATTTGTACATGCATGAAACAGAAAATTCATATTTTTTTCCTGGACCTGCTTAAAGCTACACTTGACATAATCAGATCAAGTTGCCTTAGCGACTGTACCCTGCTGAACTGCTTGGCCCCCTCATCGCTGCTTGAAACTACACATTTATAGAATTGAGTTGGATGAATGAATAAAGTCCTAATGGTTTTGTCTCAAACGCCTATCACATAACTATTCCATTCAACTTACAAATTAACTGTTACAAAAAAAATTCACATTAAGAAAAGAAATCTGTAGAAGCTTCAGTGAAACTAGCCAAACTCTCATTATGAATACTATGATTAACCCTTTCCACTAACCTTAACAACATGCAAACTATCAAGTTTGCAAGGCACAAGGACTAGATGAATATATGATTCTTTCACTAATGCTCCATTAATGTGCGATTTAAAGATTGCTTAAAAACTGCAGGGGTAAATTGGCTGCTAAGCAAGGCTTTTAGCAATATATTTGCAAACCTGTTTATCGGGTGTTATCTTTTTCTTGCAGTATTATAAGCTTTGATATCAATTTGTTGCACTTTTTAATATTAAAACATCAAAACATGTAGAACAAGAAAGTCTATGTTAATTAGTTTTCTTTCCTACTATCCTCAAGTAGCCAGCATGCAGTCACTGCAGTTTGTTTTTTTATCATGTTTATATAATGAAATAAAGATGCTATAAAGTTATATGATAGTCTTTACTCCAGTTTTCTCAAATAGTTGATGGTCAGAGTAGTATGGAGTTTGTGGGGGATCTGTAGGCTACCTATTCTTAAAGTGTATCACCTTTGTAAAATTATCCATGCATGTGTCAAAGGCCTGCGAGATGGATCATAGTCATAAACTGCGGGACCAAACCGGGCCACTCCTAATCTGTTCTGACATCAAACCAAACTCTGGTGTTTTCATAAGAGTAACGTTAAACTGAAACATACCCATCTATTGCTTTTGGTGTGCCAACATGTCAGATCAGGTTAAAATCTGGACGGATTTAAGTGACAGTGAGGCCATGGCGTGATCCCACACCGTCTGAACTCTCCAGTGTCATGTTCCCATGCTCGGATGAGTTTATGCACGTTTTGAGCTGGGCTGTGATGGTACTCATAAAAATTCATAGGGCCAGAGAGAAAAAAAAACATGAAATGTGGCCAGATACTGTAGCTGGTATTTCTATGTGTAGTGGAGGGAACTATTTCTACGTTAGGTGGTCCCCTCAGTAACATTTATGAAATTTTGGGTCAGCCTGGCAAGTTAAACTCCTCCTTAATGTTTGAATTATCAGAGATTTGTTGGCTGATCTCTATTTCTTTTATTAATTTGGCTTTTGTGGCCTCAGTTTATAAGGTATAGCAAAATCTGCAATGATAGATGAGGATTGAGACATTGTATGACACACATCCACAGTAAGGTAGCAAAAAGGTAAGTTATCAAAAGAAAAGCATTGATTTAAATGAGAAGATTTCTCATATTTGACTATTAAAAATAAAGCTACAGCCAGTTTTTAGTTTCTTAGTTTAAGGTTGTAAACAGCAAACAGTAGGAAAACATAATTTTATCAGCTATACGTATAGTGCCAGATTATTTTTGATATCTGGTTGCCAAACAACTGCTCACAGCCAAGAAATAGTCCAAGACACATTTCACTCCTAAAACAGCAAATGCTGGCTTTAAACTATGTTCTTTCGAAAAATGTAAGCTGTTAAGATATAATGTGCTTCACAGGTGCTTCTGCTTGGATTTTATGATAAAATCATCGGACCTATTGCCGCTCTTTCCAGTTTTTGCACCAAGATAAGTAAACCTGCTGCTTGGTATAAGAGCTGCATAAATATTCTAATCTAATTCTCTTCCAGTAAGAACATGTCTATTTCCATAAATATTTAACTTTTGGTTTAACACAATCTTTTTTTTTCTTTAGTCCTCGGTGTGAAAGCACGGATGCAAAAGTCGAGAAGAATTCGGTTTTCCTGCTGACTCGGCCCTCTTCTTATCCTATTCTTTTAATGCTATTTGCTGTCTTCTAACACAGCAATCCGTGTGGTATTGTGGCGTTGCAGTGGATGTGAATCCATGAAGAAGATCTCCTTTATTCTTGTCTTTTCTTATGTACAGATACATATAGATGCTTAAATGTTTTTATTTTCATTACATCATGTTAGTCGAGTTGTGATTTGGAGCGACCTAAAGAAATCTGAATTGATCCAAGGTAGAAATTCCAAGTTTTCTTCAGATCTCATAGAGAATGGGAAAACCATTTGGGACAACTGGGGATCACTTTGATGAGGATGAATGGAGCTGAAAAAGTAGTTTGTGGTCAGTCCATACTGCTTAATTGAGGCAGTTAGGGTAGAATAGACTTAAAAGCCCAAGTCCTCCTTGACACTGATGACTGTCCTATAAGGGACCCTCAGTAGGGCCCTCAGGTCTTTTGATAGGGCACTCGCCAGCGTCCTTTGGGGTTGTTTCACCCCCCACAAAAAACAGGCAGCCCTTTGTCACTGAGAGGAGGGGGGTCTGGAGGGTTGCTCCTCATTATTATTTTCTAAAGTAATTATACCTTATTATCTGTGTTTACTTTAGCGGGGGTGCGAGCATGCAGGTGTGGGCCATTCTGCAATGGGTTGGCATTCTCAGTAGCGAGCGCACCCCCGAGTGTCTTTTTTTTTGGTGTATTTTTTTAACACACACCCCGCCATCTTTACTTGGAGGTTTTTTGAGGTTTTAGTAGCAGTTCTGTAGCCCCACTGCTAATTTCAGCCCAACAAAAGAAACATGCAATTAGGGCTATTATAGTAGCAGCTGCATGCTTCCTAGCTGTGCAGCGACAGCTTCGTCTTCACCCCGGCTGGTTAGTGAAGGGGAGCGAAGAGAGGAGTGCAGGGCCTGTAGCAGTGGGAGAGGGAGAGAGAGCAGGAATGGTCACAGTAGCCTCCGGTGTCTGCAGAAAAACGAGGAAAATATATCCTGGGAGGCTGGTGTGTTTCTTCAGTGTAGACACAGCGGGGACTCTCGCCCACAGGCTTGTGGGCCTTGAGAACAATGGATCTGCCATCTCCCAACATGAAGCATTATGAAATAGTCCTCACCACAGTTCCATTGGCTGCTCTCTTGCATGTGGTCTCAGAACTGCGTGGGTTGAGGGAAAACAATTTGCAGATAAGGGGGGAAAAAAGCTTTACAAAGAATCTAGGCATTGAGAAAGACAAATTCTGTTTGCATAATTTCTTGCATTCAATTGTTGGTTTGAATCTCTTTAAAGTAAGAGCCTAGTCCTTATACGGAGTTCTATATGGAGAAGTAAAGGCAGAACTGGTCTTTTACAGTTCAGAACATTTCAAATGCACCCTTTCAAGCAGATTGTTATTCACTTCTACCTCAGATCAGTCAATATCAGCCACAGTGTCAAGGTGAATCATGTGGGTAACAAAGGAACAACAACAACAATAACAACAACAAAAAATACTGCCAAAAATTATAGTTGTGATTAAACAGGATCAAAGAGGAACCAGAGCAGAGACGCTGAAAAGCGTGGTGATCTGTGCGAGGTTGAATATTGAGGGCCCACGGAGGCCCTCTCACAGCGCCAAACACAAGGGACCAATCTTACGCTCTCAGCACAAACAAAATGGTCACAAGTCCTCCTCTGTTGCTCTCACTTACCGATTCTCTCACTTCACTGACTTCCCAGCCCTTAGAATAATCATGTGGCCCAGGGCCCTTATGGGCATAAACAGATTGGGGCATCCCGCATGTTTGAGTCCAAGCTCCCTGAGTTCACTTATAGAACATGATACCTTGCTTTATTTCCTGCAGAGGGTGCTAGAAAAATAATAATCCTCACATCAGTTTAGAATAACCATCAGTAATAAGTCTTGTACTGTTAATAAACAATTAAATAATAATTACTGATGTTTACTGACTGACTTCCACTTATTTGGTAAACAGACCTGTGAACAATATCCTGAAGGCTGATTTATGGTTGCAAATGGTGTTTGTGAGAGATTGCTTCATTTATAGAGTGTATAATGAGGTAGTAGTGGGATGAATAAAGAGCGCCTTTGTGTAGCCCTGAGATTCAAGGAGCTTCGTTAAAACAGCAGCATACGGTGTCGGGAATGATAATGAGCTCACTGATCAATAATGAAACCTTCCCTACAAAACGACAATTCTTTCATTTGAAAATTACTCGCAAATGTATAATATTGCAAATTAAAAACGTATACGCGCCGATGTTATCAGATCATTTCTGACAAAATTTTAAGTATGTTTTATATTACCCAGGCTAATGACATAATTATATAACAATTATATGAATTTATTAGTGATAGTTGAACTGATCAGTATCATAAATAATCAGTGCTATTTCAGTTTTAATATTAAAAGTCTGTAAGCATTTAAAAATATATGTGAGTAAGTAAGTAAGGTTATGTAGAAGTGTGGGGATAAAAGTTCATTAGGTTCTAAGATTTATAATGTAGCTATTGACTCAATAATTGAGTGGTATTAGATAAAAGAATAACAACATCCAAATCTGTTTAGGTGAAATTTAAAAAGTTTTAATTACTGATAATATGAAGTATGAAAAAAACAATCTATCGAGCCAATAGAAATTTGCTATCTTAAAGGTGGTGGAAGGTGAAGGTGGGAACGTTGTCGTGATGGAGAAAATTAGTTTTTAAATTTTCTTCTGTAAAAAAGTGTCATCATGAGAAATTACTTGTTCTATGTGTTTTACATAACTGTCCCCCGAAACTACGACACTGATAAGATTGACATTGATTTTTTTTTTTTTTTTAATCTGTGTCCTCACTGCCCAGTCCCAGAGGTGGCTCTGTCCATCACCTGAAGGCCATGTGATCTTTCTTTTTTTTTTTTGAGGGGCAGAGGATTCTTGGAGACTTGTTTTCCAATCAAACATATCTCATTACTCAAACCATATTTGCTTAGACAGACCAGCACTGGAAAAAAATGTAGTGGTTAGCGCACTTGCATTTAATTTTACTTACACTGGAATCATTTATTTCAAATATTTTTCTTTCTGGAGGACTCGGAAAGCTCTTTAGATTTTGGCACCACGTGTTTTCTATAATACAGAAAATATCTTTGGTTCAAAAATGAAATAATAAAACAACTGCGGTGAGGTGTCCAATGTTTAGCCCTTAATCTGGAAACTGTAATTCTAGTTTTATGAATCTGAAAGTGTGATAAATTAAGCAGTTTACTTTTTCTTTTTTGGGGCATGTGACCTTTATTTGACTTGTTTGATCATGTTTTTCTAATAGGCGCTGTTTCAAATCAGACCGAATAATTGCTTGAAAAAGCCAACAATTTCCATGGAATGCAATTTTTTTTCCGCAGACGTGAAAAATATTTTTCTAATGTGTCTTGTTTTTATCATTCATCCAGCCTCATCGAGATAATTTGCGTGTCATTACGCACATTTAAGATCTTTAGGAGTATGTGAACGTCATGTGCGTATCCTATTAGAAATTTTTAACTTTTTAGGGTTATTGTGTATACTAAAAAAAGATATAGCCACTACAATGATCCGATAAATATATGTCAGATGAATAACGTTACACAACATGCAAATACACCACAGTACAGAAAAAATGTATGTAAATACAGTGCATGTATAAATGTTTTCAAGTTACTTTCCACTCGTGGAGGAGGATGGATATTGTTTTCAGGATGAAAGCGGCTCTTGCAGCCTCGGTCTTACTGGCATCCATTTCACCTCATTAGGACCCTGGGACCGAGAGTCGACAAAACACTGAGAGAAATCATTTTGCCGGGGGAGTGTGGCGGGGATAAATTGGCCTCTGGTTCAGTACAAGAGTCCCCGCTGTGCCAAGCGGAAGAGAAGGGCCTGGCTGGCAGTAGGGGCAGGCCCAGGCAAGGCAAGCTGGGAGGCCCCATGCTGAGACCCCCTCCCTGTCTCTGACAAACACGGCAGTGGATAATCTCTCCTTCAGGGACTCGGCCCAGCGCTGTGGGGCTGAGAGGGAAGGGGGCTGTTATACAGCACAGTGCAAAGGAACTGCCTCTGTGTATGTGTGCAGCATGCACCACAAGCACACTTACACTTGTTTGCATTGTGTGTACTTCCACCATCCACAGCCTATGCGCCTCTCCATTTTTTCTTGTGCGCACTTTGTTCGCTCTTCCTCTATCGTGCAGACGTCGCTTTGACAGTTTCAATAAACACAGCCTTTCATAAAAAAAGAAAAAAGAAAAAAAATGAGTTGAAGCAAAACGATCACGAATATCCGTTGAGTACTTGAACCTGAGTAAGATCATGCAAAATTCATGCAGTCCAAAATAAATGCACAAAGTGTCAGAGGGCAATAACAAGCTGCCCATTACAGGTAGATTGTGTTGACTTGGCAGGTGTGCTTCTGAGGAGATCAACAGTTCTTACAAAGACTGTAATTTGTAGTTATTTTAGCCAAACCCTGAGTCATCTTCCACACCAACTAGAAAAATGGATTTTAGTGCATGCACCGAAGAATAAGAGCCGCCCAAGGACAAGCTGAAACCAAAGACCGCAGGCTGAATGTTTGCTCGAGCATCGCTGTTGGCCACTGGCTTTTCTTCCTCGACTACAGTCAATGCAGTTATTACAGCCTATTGAATTTCAGCAATATTTTAATGATTATTGAAATAATGAAGACTTGTTTCTCCAGGCTGGGCGGCTAGGAACAGCCTACAGATTGCAATACACACAAATATAAAATTAACAAATGTAATGCAGAAATGATCTTTATCCGTCACCTAAACATTTGTAGCATAAAGTTAAAGAAAGAAAAACACTCAAAGGAACACTTTCTTCCAAACACTTTACTTCCATCAATATCAATTATAAAAAAAGGGAAACAAATTAACATCTTCTGAGCTCTTCTTGCAGTGTGTGGTCAGCCAGTAATTTCCAATTATAAATGTCCATATCCAATGTCTCCGAATACTGAAAGGCCTTGTCAGCCACTATGATGTCTCCATCTTGTAACCATGTTTTTCAAGCTCCGCTCTGCAGGGAAGAAAAGAAAAATAGAAAGATCAAGTCAGCAGAGATGATTACAGGTGGGTGGTTGAGGCATAAGTACCCTCTGCTATTGATTGTAAGAACCATTAGGAGATGAGAAGGAAAAAAAATATATAAATACTGCATAATGCATGCAGCTATGGATTTGATGATTACATATATAGACATATAGCAGCTATGGCCTTTAACAATAATGATATCTTTAAGAAACAACTTAATAGTATGGCTATCGTAATTGGCCTAAATAAAACAATAGCATATTACTGTCTAAAGGGTACTCAAATAAAAACAAAGCAGCCATTTATCTATCAGCAGTTACTGATTGCTCATAGACTTGCCAACTCCATTAAATTTCTGTTAAACTCAACATACTTAAGGTACTTTTGCACGTTAGAAATGTTGTTCGTATTTTGTGTTTAGAGGCGTTTACACAGTTTTCTACACATGTGAAATATAAGATCCCTGCTGTCATAAAAATAATCTGAAACAAGTATAAGGACTAAAAAATTGGTACAAATCTCACCAAAAAAGTTCACGGTTGGTTATTGAAGTTGCATTTATATCAAAGACTGAATTGCATGTATAGTTCCTAAAAGGCATCTTGGTGGTGTGCAAAGGCAGTATCTTAAAAATACATGCCAAGTATCAGGAAAAAGTACTCACTACATGCTACATATGGAAAAAGCAATAAAAATGTTAATTATTTGATAGGAGCTTCTCTCTGCATATCCCCTCAGGCTCTTCATTACCCATTATATTACATATTTGGTATTTCTAATTCATATGATTAAGATTCATAGTCACTATATTTTTGAGTATGAATGTCATACTTGTAGCTAAGTAATGATGTTGACTAAGATCGCCTATGTTGATACTTTTAGTTTCAATGGGGGGAAAAAGAGGAAAGTGATATGTCGTTCAGTAAGTGGAAACCAGGCTAAAGTCCAAAAACTTACATTTGTAACTTTTGTTTCCTAAAATTTCACACTTTTCAGATTAATGTGCCAAAAACATCTTTTTTCCCCCTCTGTTTATTTTCTGTGGATTTTGAATTTGAAGATGTTAAACTGTGACCGTTGTTTAAAATGCCTGTGGTTTAGAAACAATGCTAATAGATAAACAGTGACTTGTAGCATGTTTGTAAACGATTAAACATCTGACAGAAACCGTTGATCAATCACAATCTGTATAATGCTATTACCACAGGCACCACGGAAAAGTTTCCAGCATCACCAGGGGGGCAAATTTCCCTGGCTGTCTGATTCACTGATTTTTCCCAACAGCCGCAAGATTTACTGGACGAGGCTTTGGGCCAAATAGTGCACTGTTTATTTGCAGTTTATGCATCAGAATGGCTTGATGATCTACATTTTTCCTCACACAGTTTTAGAAATATTTAGAATATTTTTTAGAATATTTGCAGAAAGAGAAGTTAAGATAACAAATACTGGAAATATTAGCAAGTCCTATTGTTTTTGATCAGGAATTGCTTGGTTATTTGCACACAGCCGGCTTTCCAACATATGAGATTGATATAAACCAGGTGAATGGTGTTTAAATTAAAGGTGCAGTTTGAAATGAATCAGCTTCTTTCCAGTGCGCGCTTAATTTATGCAAGCATTTGCAGCAAAAGAAAAAAGAAAAAAAAAAGATGCACAACAGCAGTAACAAAAATGTACTCCTCCTAATAGAGGAACAGAAATTAAATGTTAACAAGTCAACAACCTGCAAATGTACAGCAGATGATTGAATTATTAAATATAATACATCTGTGGAAACTATGGGGGTTTGTTCCGCTAAAATAAATAAAAATACTGCATCTCATATGTGCTAAAACAGAAGGATGACTTTTATTAGTAAATGGAGAGTATTTCTGTTGCTCGACCTAAACTGGATTAAATAAATGTAAGCATGAGGATGGATACAGTGCGGCATTAGGGCAAGAAAGTTAGTGGACAGCAAGGAGGACCTAATAAACTGTCACACAAAAGTCAAAGAAATATGCAAAAATTATAAAGTCTGATTATGCGAATGTCTTTTTTGTCATCAGTTTCTACTAAAAAATGGCTTGTGAGATGAAATAAAATTATTTAATGAACGAGTACTGGCTGATCAGATTACCTCAGCTGATTAGAGAAATCATCCTCTACGTTGTCATCGTCCCAGTTGTCTTCCCAAACATGAGCGTCTTCGTCTTCATCCAGCCCTGTCCAGTCTGGGAAACATTATTACAGCTGTAAGCTTACAATAAAACTTGAATACAAAAGCTTAGTTAATTCACACACAAAAGTATTTGCTCACCAGCTAAGCTTGTTGGCTTAGCTACTATAGCTGGTGTACGATAATTACTTTAAGTATACATAATATAGAAACAGCTAAGCGCAAACATTAAGTAAGTTTCAGTGGTGAATTAAACTACTGGGGGCTTGGCGAAGTGGTGTGTTTGATTAAATCGGAACAATTGTGGCGTTTTTCTTCCAGCTAGCTCGCTAGCTAATGCTAAATCAAATATGCTAGGCTAGGGCAGCTGAGTCACTGCAGCAGGACACAGAAAAGACAAATCGTAACAGACTCCAAAAGGTAATGAAGAGGGAAACGAGAACATCATCACCTCAGATAACATGTGAACTACTCACCCTCGGCTGGGAATTCTTCAAACTCATCATCCTCCTCCAGCAAGCCCAGATCTACCGTCTGCTTCTTTTCTGACATGTTAGCTCCGTCGGTGTGTTGCTGTTTGTTAATGAAGCCTCTTCACGCAGGAATTGTGGGAAGTTGAAGTTGATCGAGCCCGTTGCGGCTGCGCGTAGTGCACGCATACACTGCACGATGACTGCACAGGGGACCGCAGGAGGAACAGTGGGCCACAGCAAACGGAGGTAAGGCAGGTTTACTCAATAAACACTCAGTGTAATTAAACTTGATGTGCTTTACGATCAAACGCACACACAGTCATTAAAGAACCAACTCTCTGCCCTCAGATATAAACCAAAGACCAGTGCGGGAAGACACTCAGAAATAGACAAAAATATCCAATGACATTTTTCTAGCAGGTTTAATAAAGAAGTCTAACCATTTTATGACAAATAAACAAACCATTTTAAGGAAAATCCTTCATTTTCAATTTTGAACACTTTTTGTTTTGTCTTGTTATCCCACTGAAAGTAAATATATTTTTCATATTTGATTTTTACCATTACAAGTACCAGTCAGTTTCATTTGCAGCTGCCTATCCAGCATTACAGGCACAGTTTTGTCCGCTCTATTAATATGTTTGCTGTGCAAAAATAAATAAATAAAAATGTGCAAAATAAGTTTTGGTGTAAAGATTACTAAAGATTATCAGTGTATATACTGGACAAAGGATGTTGAATATAGCTAACAGACAGGAGAAAAACCCCAGAGATGATTCATGGACGTAGTGGAGAAGGAGATACAGAGGGTTGGTGAGACAGGGGAGGATTTCAGGGATAGAGAAGAAGCCGGGTGATCCACTGTGACAACCCTAAAAGGAGCAGCTAGAAGAAGAAGAAGAAGTTTTGGTGTGCTGAATATGTTTCTGCATATTTCCCAGTGTAAAACATTTTAAAGCAGCATTTTGAAAGCAGAGTGCTTGAGGTAACTCTGAAATGGCTTTGCATAGTTTGCAGCACATGCACCAGAGTAGCATCATCAAAGACTGCTAAGTTATTAGCCTTCTTTTTTTTTTTTTACTTTTCAGTATAGCTCTTAACATTTGCTATGTGTCTGTATTTTCCTTCTCCCTAAATATCAGCGATACCATCAGTCCCAAAAATCTAATATTTGTGAAATCTGTTTTCCCCCCTCTTTCTAAATTCCTCCCTGCATGCTTCTCTCTCTCCCAGAAACACATTTTGCTTCCACACCACCACAAAAGCCCTCTTTCCTCAAAACATATGCACTCAAGTCACTCAAATTTTGTCAAAGATTTTTCATTTGGGAACAAATGCACATTGTAACCCATGCGGCCCGCTCAAATAATGATGCAGCAGCCACAGCTTAGGATGTATTTTAGATAAATGAGAGCGCACATTTACCACAAAACCACTTGTACCACAATGAAAATTGCTCTCCAGCTGTCATATGTTGACAGATGGAACAAACCTCAACTTAAGCTCTGCGCACTTATTCTATTTTCAAATTATTTTGTAATCATCCTAAGCCTTTACACATGACAATGCCACAACACTGAGGAAAGAGGAATAAGACACTGGCAAGTGTAGGAAGCTAATGCTGTTGTTTAAATAGCCTCCCAACAGTCAGTCGTAAAAATGCATTCATACAAAAAAACAAGTTGTAGGTGCTTAAAAAGAAAATATCAAGCACGCACACACCGTGAGAACAAGTTCAGTAACATTTAACCACTATTTTCATGAACGGAAGGATCTTCTTATTTATGCCTGTAGGGCTGGAGCTCATCACCAGTCAGTTAAAAATTGTTAAAACATCCATCCATCTATCCATTTCTGTTGCTTATCTGAGTGTTGGTCATGAGGGAAACAGAGACACCCAGATCTCTGTCTCTCCAGCCATGTCCAGGGAGACACCAAGGCTTTCCCAAGCCCACCAAGACTCTCTCCAGTGTGTCTTAGGTCTATCTTGAGGCTCCTCCCTGTTGAACATCTTCAAACATATTGTCCCTGGCTGGGTCTTCTAAGGTAATTAAGGTAAGTCATGAGTGAAGGGCCAGACCAAGAGTAATTAAGAAGATCTCTATGGATTGAAAATGGAGCAAGTTGCCTTGTGACGACTGGGGTTGAATTGAGATTCATCCTGGAACTTTGTCCAGGAGAGTGTTTGTCAGGCAGTGTCTGCTGGCCTGGCTGCAGCTCACGGGACTGGGTCGGGCTCAGGCCTCAGGACTAACAAGGGGTTCGGGGGGGGGGCTGGTATAGCTCAATGCGTTGAGTGGGCAACCACATTTGCCGCCTGTCTTCCCTGTCTTCTCTCTGCCCCTGCTTTCCTGTTCTTTCTTCACTGAGTCTATCGAGTAAAGCTGAAAAAGGCCAAAAACTATTTGTAAAAAAACTAAAAATCAGGAGGTCTGGGTCAGGGTCAGGGTCAGGGTATGGGTCTAGGTCTGGCACGGTGCAGAACGGGCAGGAGTCAAAGCCTTAGATGTTAGCGGACCAATTCTTGGTTGCAGAAACCAGTTCTTGTTAAAATGTGCTGCACAAAATTACAGCCCTGAGCCCAGTTTATATACATGTAAGAAAAAAGGAAAGCTGCTTATCATCGTATTTTAACTAACAGATATTTGACATTTGTGCTACAAGTAACAAATTCCTAAACTATAAAAACAGCTAAAACAAACCTGTTCCACTATAGAAGCTGAGTAATATTTCTACCCACAGAATAACTTTTGTCCCTATGCTTATTTGAAATAACAAGAAGATTGATAGATCAAATTTACTTCAGCTGCAACTAGTAAATGAAGACACAGGTTCATTCTCTTTTCGGTTATAGAGCACTCTGAGCTTCTCTCCCTGAGGTATAGCTGATTCTGGCTCCCGTGTCACTCAATCTCAGGTGCAGGTGAAGTCCTGGGAAGTGGCCACAGCGTCCGCCCAGCATACCTGAGACTGCAGTTACACCGAGCCTGGCGCCTGAAGTCTCTGCGTTCAGGAAAAATGGGAGGAGGAGGGGTTGTGAGGGGTCATAGAAGGGAGCCACAGCGTGGCCTCCCCAGACAGACTCCACCACGACTTGTGTCTGAGTAGCAGCATCACATTTCTGTCCTTTCACAAAGCCCTCTGGGAAAGGACAGGTCGGCAGCCGCTATAAGTACACTGAAAGAGACAGCGCAGACAGAGGAAGACTCCAGCTGAAGCCTACCTTTCTAGTCTGACAGTCTGCTCCCTCCCTTCACCAGTGCTGCCTGATTCTTTATTACAGGCTTGGCTTATGATATGGCCTTTAGGCACTGCACAGTGAAAGGTGTGTGGATGGAAATAGGTGGAGATTTACAAGAAAAGAGCAATATGCGTGTTACCAAATAATCCAGATCACCTCCTGAAGATAACATGCATGATCTTTTTTTCCGGCATGTCAGAGAAAGTGACAGAATATAAAACCACAGCTGGCTGACTGCTGTGGAGATAACCAGCTGGTGGTACTTTCTTTACCTGTGGATACTTTGTCTAGAACACCCCTTCCTTGCACTTATACTTCATATTGTGACTTTTCCTTACCTTAAAATGGAGACTTCCTGCAGTGCCACTCAACACTGAGTGTGTACATATCTTAGAAGCTGAAGCTGTCTTTGAATTTGCAGAGATGTGGAGCATTAGTGCAAATATTAGCTTAAAGAAATACCATAAGACATGCAAGTAGGTGATCATCATGGATTAAAGAGACTTAACTGGCCAATTAATCAGACAAATCCCCCCCAAAAAACATCTCTTTGAAAAAAAAAATTGTAAGCTTCGCACTGAGGAAATCTCCACAGAAAGCAATATGCTTCCAGGATATGTCTGTCAAGATCCTGTATTAAATTTAATCCCAGCCAGTAAGTAAGTCTACTCCATTGTGTGTTGTGTGGAAACCCCATCTCTCTATTCATATGAATACTTACATCAAGTGGAGAGCAGTGAAAATTCATTATTTCATGCATAAACTTGGTAATAAAACCAATTAAACGCTCACAGGTGTCAAATGTGCATAAAAGGGAAAAACAAAGGGCCTTTTTTAAATGTGAGATTTGTTTTACAAACCCATTTTCCGGCGGGCTCATTCAGTGAGACGTCTGTCATTACGAATTTAAGTTTCATATTTTCCCCCCCCTGTCTGTCTTGAAAAGCTCTGTCATCTTGGGCTTGAGGTACAGTTTGCCAAGAGGCTAATGGCCCTTTATGACAGTACAATCTGATGCCTGTCCCGGCTAGCCTCCAGGTAATCCTGTCCACCTCGGCGGCTAAGCCCTGCTCAGGCTTAAGTTGCATATTTTGTTTTTATCAGGACACTGCTGATAAATGCTATCAGCAAGGGAGAAATGAAATATGGGGGGTCTAGCTCCATTTTGCCCGAGCCCCTCCAGTTGAAGAACAATGACATCTCTATAGGTGAATCTGGACTGTCTGTAGGACTAAACAGCACCAAAACAATGGCCCTACAACTGCCATAACTTCACATTCTATGTTATAGGTTTGCCAACGGATGTGGTGCAAATTCCTCTCTCGCGCTTCTTTTTTTGCAAACAATTTCAGATTTTAAATTCTTTTGCATAAATGCATGATAATCCCACCACTCAAAAACACTTTCAATTACAGCAGCTTTACTTTTGGACCCCCAAAATATCATTTAATAAAATCATAAAATTACATGCTAATTTAATTCCAGTAATGTGCGCTAATAGTGTACTACCTCTGTGTCCGTGGTCCAACGCCGTAGACCTATACTGTATGTGAAAAGCACTCAGACACTCTTACCATAGGTGATAACCCCCTCTGTGAAAAGCACTCTTATTGGAAGTACCCATTATCTGCAAAGTCTATCCTCACGCTGACACTAAGTCATTAGCTTAAGCTGTCCTCTGTGTAAAATCAGTTAATTTCCTTAGCTTTGGTGCATTGTAGACGGAAATATTTTTTGTCATTGATTGCTACAAATTACTTACAGAAAAATTAGGTAGGGATATGCATTTAATACTATTAATAATTAATGTACAACATATGGGATAGAATTTTTCATGAGGTGATTTGTTAGCAGATAAATAATTGCGCAGTCCTTGTAATTTGGACCACGTTTGACACGAAAGTCAAATGATAAATGTTCTCTCTCCGTCATGCTTATTGAGCCTTGCCTGATTTAGGCCTGAAGTGCATCTATTGTGCTGTGATGTGTCCCAAGATCAGCATCACAAAAGGGCTTTGTGGGAGATGACACATGTCACATGTCCATGAAGAAATGTTGGCTACCTGGATTTCTAACCTCTTTTGCCTAAAGAAAAAATAAAAAAATCTAGTCGTCTGCCAGTGTACCGACCAAATATATCCCTCCTTCTCTTTATATGGTGGACATTTTTTTTGTTGCCTGCTTGATATTTTAAGAAGATCATTACATATTGTTTGTTGCACCCGTATCTATCAACACTCATGTCTCTCCTTTCTCCCACTTTCCCCCAGTCATTTTCTATTTCTCTATCCATCACACACAGAAACAGACACACCTCCCTCTCCCTACAGTTACAGTCGCGGCATGTCAAAGTGTGCGTGTCCCACACAGCGGGGGGTTCGGCGAGTGACTGACAAGACCTGCTCTGCTCTTCTCTGACACCTGTCAGAGCCTCATCTGTCGCCTGTGTGCAGAGATGGAAATGAGCGGGAATGACACAACATGCCAGAGGTGACGACGACGGCTTACCTCTCTCCATCAGCTTCTAAATCAGTTGCGTAGCTCGCAGCGTGTGCTGGCTGGCTAACAATAATTATCTACTCTGAGCTTTCAGAACCTCATTTATAATGCAGTGATGTCACAGCACTTAGACTTAGAGATACAATGCTGCGGACATGCTGCGGCATCACGTAAGGATGCATGTCTGTCTGATATCCTAAACTAGATATGGAATTATTTGAGGCAGATACACAAGATTAAGGAGGCTTAAAGCAAAAAAATAAATAAATAAATATATATATATATAGCAGAAAACCATTTATTTCAGTCGGAGGATTTGTCACTGCATTCGTATTCTTATCTACTTGAGCAGTTTTGCATGTATCGTTTGTAGCTATTCTTTACGTTACACAGTTTCTTGAATTTACATTGAGGCTGCAGCTGAAGTTTAATGTAACTCTGTTGATTTGCTGTAATCTGTGATTGACTGAGTCTCCACAGTTTAGTTGTACTGATTTCCACAAGACTAATCCCCAACATGTGTCCGTCCATAGCGCCGGAAAAGTCTGTGATTGGTCTGATTGATAAATGAAGCCCTTCTTATGCTTTTGGGCGTCCATTCCAGTGGGGCCTCTGTGGGTCTGGACTATGTCCAGGAAACCCGGGACAGCCACTTATTAAGTAGTTAGACCGTCAAGACGAGGCTGCAGACAGGGATTGCTGGTGGTCACCTGGGTTTGGATTTAGCTTTGGTATCCCCTATCAGTCAGGTCTAGAGGACTGATTGTGGTCTCATGTTGTGAATGGGACACAAGCCTCTCTTTTGTGCTGAGGTGAAGGTTTGTGTGTTTGTTCAGCCTAAAAGGCCCTCTTTATTAGCGCTATATCCTGTTCATTTGCATTGTAATACCCCAACATTATCCACAGAGTCTTGCATTTCAGCAGTGCCTTTAATTTCTTTAAATTTTCTTTAATTACCTATAAAGGTGTTATTTTTTTACTGCTAGTGTTTTTGATACAAAAAGAAAGGGAAAGCATGCTAGAGTAGCAATTTAAAAAGTTTTTACTTGTTCTTTATTTATTCTTCAGTTAATTTTTACAATAAGATTTACAGAATTTTTTTAAACACATTTTTTAGAGAAAAGGGGATAAAAGCCGTGAAAGCAGAACACAATACACTTCACATATATATATTTTTTTCTTTTTAGATTGATTCATAGTCATATATCCCAAAGTACCTGTGCACAATGATACAAAAACACAGCAGTTCCCACACACTTTGCCAATCTGCTTTTTCAAATTGCAGTAAGAGTAACACTAAAAAGTGCGTTTAGCACCGAAGTCCAGGCAGGCGTAAAACCAAAAATGCTTTCTGGAGAAAATGGCCATGAGCAAGGCTTAAGCAGCTCGGTGCTGCGGGATCGGAGCAGAGCACCCTGGGTAGAGCCCAGATGAAACACTAGGAGGTGAAAGGGAAAGTGGTGATTTGTCATTAAGACTTTTCAAAGAAAGGCCGATGCCAAGGGTCCAATTTATGCTTGTTATAATTTCACCCGAACGCTCCCTCATGCCCCCTAAACACATTCTTCTTCCAGTTATCCAAAAAAACACCACACAAGCTGCAACTGGAAGTGTTTGATTTAATGCAGAAATGTTTTTATAATGTTGCATTAAAAAAAAAAAAAACTTTTTCCACTAGTATTGTTAATTAATCAAAGTAACAGCACCTACTTCTAACAGTAACTGTTATGCCCCGTTTAACGTGATGAACTGAAGCTGTGCATCCTTTTAGCACTTTGTCATGCTGTATACTTGGCGGCTCTCTTGCTCCTCAGTGTAATCTATTTTGGCTTCGAATCTGAGCTGTTTTCTGGACTCATTAATACTGAGAGAGGGTGAGGAAAAGCCCTTTTTCCCCCCTGTGACTGCCAGGTACAGTTTCTCTTGGCCTGCTTAGCATTTGTAAAACATGCCCTCATAAAACCGAAATCAAATGCTCCACTTCTTGAACGGGATGTCGGAAAATTATTTACAGGCAAATAAAGTTGCGTGCGACCGCGTAAAATGCCGCCCAGTTCTGGTGTATGTTTCTGTTTAGCACAAATCATTTTCACTGCAAAATTTGGAAGTGTCGACTGTGATTAGCTGCAGACTCTTGTTAATCCCTTGCACAGGCTCGAAAGTGAATCATCTGGATTTTCTACAGGTTTTTGCTTGGTTGTTGGTGTGTGTGTGTGTGTGCAGTGCGTTGTACAGTTTCTCATTTATGTGTGTGTGTTGGTGGGAGAATTCAGAGGAGCCTCGTCGCATACCTTCCTGCCCACACACACAGATGTGCATCATCACTGGTTGATTGTTGGTGACCTTGGCTGATTGAACTGGTAAAGGGCAGCCAGTTGTGCAGCTGGGGACGAGTGTCTGGCAGCTCAGGGTAGTGGGGCGGTAAGGGGTAAGCCGTGGTAACGAGACTGTGAGCGACTGCCGAGCAGCCACATCGTGACCCCGGTAGACGCACTCCCAAGTCTGCGCACTGTGTTGCACTTGTTCCCCCTGACATAGACGGGTAGAGACAAAAGAGCAAGGAACTTCCCCAGACCTTCATTTGGGGTGTTTGGACAACTCCAAGGCCCCCTCCGTGCCCCCGGGGGCCTCTCAGCTGGCCTGGAGAGAGCAAGCAAAGAAGACATGAGGCAAGACTGTGAAGGCTGAGCAGTTAATAGGGTGTGTGTCTGCAAGTGCTCTAGCATGCACGTGTATGTGTGTCTGTGTGTGTGTGTGTGTGGTGATGGGGAATCCATGACATCATTGTTAAAGTGGATTTATGAAAGCCATTTGTCACATGTTTAGCTGCAGTAAATCTGATTTCCCATTATGCCAAAAAAATTTAACAGTATCTTAAAATCTTAAAAAGCTGCAGTGTCTCCCTCTTTGGCATATCAGTAGATGGCATAAATTGGAACACAAACCTCATTTCTGTTTTATTAGTTTAGGAAAACCCGTCCTTTTTTTTTTTTATCAAGTGTGTCTATGGCTTTTATGGACATATAAAGTCTGTTGTACTCTATCATTATCGCTGAAGTATACAGGAAGCATGCATAAAAACAAATATTTGCTTAGTTTATGTGTGGATAGCCAGTGTTTTATTGAACTATGACGCATGGTTTCTCCATTGCATGTTTATTTGTTGGCTATAATGGCACACCTTAGTGAGCTGAGGGAAACTTTCAGAAATGGCCAATGCACATTTCCAGCAAAATGGTGACTTGAACACGCTGCTGCACCCTTGTTTAGCAGCCTATAAGTTCAATTATCCTCATACAGAGAGGCTGAAATAAAACAATTGCAAAGCTTTTGGTAAAGAGGCAGTTGTGAGTTCAGACATCAAGGCTTAACAAGGCAGTTGAAAGGGTGGGTCTAAAAGTAATCAAACAATGTTTTTATCGAGGGGTGAGACAGAGTGGAAAAAGGTTTGGTTTTAGTTTGAACGCGAGTTGGCCTCGTCGGATGACAAATTGTCCGGCATTGGGACAGGACGGTTCAGCCAGCTGGTTGGCCCCATCGGCGAGTTGATTGATGGTGTTGATGTTCTAAATCGGCCTCCAACACGCTGAGTACAGGACTCGTAATAGCGCAGCTTTAGATTGGCCCCGGAGATAGCAGGAAGTGGATGGGGGGATACGTGGGTAGGTGGGGGGTTCTGCAGGGGAAAAAGGACATGTTCCCATGCATGCATATGGGATATGAGTGTTTTAAACTGTGTCCTGCAGTCCCACTGAGGTAAAGTTGAGACAGGAAAACACAGTAAATGTGAAGAGTGTATTTTTGAAGACGCGTTGTTCATCGAGCACTATAATCAGCGTATTGGTGGAGTACAAATGGTGCGTTGTATATCATATCACCCTCACCCAGGCATCTGGCTTAGTCATGTCTTAAGAACACGCATGCAGGGTCATCATCTGAAGGAAAAAAAAGCCTGGGGTGAAGGTGCGATCATTACCGTCGAGCAGAGGTCAGAGCCAGCAGTCATGTCCGCAGTCGTCTGACCGACGTGCTTATGAGACGAGGCTTGGGGAGGGTGAAAAAAAGCACAACTTCCCGCTAATTGTAACAGCAGCCTCTTTATCATACTTTCAGCTCAATGAAAAAACACACGGCACCTTTGATCAAAAGAGAGGCAGTCTGGGATTGTGTTCTCAGATCTCGACGCATGCAAAGGGGAAACACAGGGCACCATCACTGCAGAAGAGAAGGAGAGTTTCTGAAAAAACTCTAAACTGTATTCAAGTCATTAGAAAGTAAGATTGTAGTTCATTACTCGGAAAGTTGATGGGACCCGCCCACCTGTGCCTTTTGATCAGTTAATGCAAAATCAGCATACTGTTTGTGACCACATCAGTTAAAAAAAAAAAAACACAACTTCCATATATCTAAATGTGCCTGAGATCAAATTCAGTGTTCAGTGAATTTTTTTTATTACAGTTTTTTTTTATTTTATTAAACTATAAAATCAATTTAAACCCAAACAAACACAGCCATGTGGATGCAGGTGTTTTATAGTAGTCCCCCTCCCCCCACCCCCCTCCAAAATTCCCCTCATGCTGTTAAAGTGCACATTTTAAATGCTTTTTACTCTGTGAAGAGATGATAAAGAGTTTAGAATGATGTAACTTTGAGTTGACCTGTGCAGTGAAACACCTCTTCTCTTCCATTATGTGAAAATTCACAGCCTAGAATAATAAGCATATAAAAACATACCTGTTCATATCAGCAGTAACTCTACAAGCTGCTGTACAGTGTGCACTGTTATTCAGATTTGCTCTTAGCAGTAGTGAAATAAAATCAGGCTGATTTGAAGCAGTAGTAAATAGCAGAATATTAAATTGTGTCTTAATTGGCTTCACACTAAATGGCTTGGAGGTGGGTGATGCCACCGATCTTTTATTCTGGAAGCTTGAAATTTTGACATCTTTTCTTTTTTTTATGTGCTGAGAAAGAAAACATCTTTTCCATCAGTCAAATAGAACATTTTATAGATTGTCAGCTGATACCAGAAGGTTTAAGGACATATCTAATTCTAACTATTAACTCAGAGCGTAGGCAGTCCATTTCAAAACGGCCAGTTAGCCATCCTCAAGTTTTGCTGGCAAGTCTGTTTATTAGTTCTCATAAAAGGCCAGAGAACATAGAGTAGTTCTAGCTGGCCCACTGGAGGAAGATAATGGGCATCGGTCCAGGGAGTTGTCTGTGTGAGCTGTTGTTTGGCCGGCATCGTTCTGGCCCTGGGCTTCTTCTAGTGGCGTCCATGAACCAAACCCATTGTTTACAGTCTTCCATGCACAGACACAGGCCTACACACACATAGTCAGACCTAATGCCCAGTCACGTGCGCTTGCTCATACAGTGAGACGCCTGAAAACACTGTCAAGCTTCACTCAGTGAGATATATTTCTTCACCATTTGTATGCGATGAATGAATCAGACATTTTACGCACTTCGCTTTCAGAATAGTGGAATAACTTCTCAAGCTGCAGACACAAGATACTTTATCCACCACCTAAAACAGTACAGACGGCTTTTGTAGGAAATCGGGCTTCAAGTCGTCCCCTAAATCTGACTGATATTTTTTAATCTGCATGTGGAATGTGGAGCTCATTGACTGTATATGAAACAAAGACATAGCCACCATGATGTTGCCCACCATTTTCTGGCCTCAAATTTTCAAAAATAGAGTTCTAACACAATGCATTCAACTATCCATCCATCCATTCTTATCTGCGGTTGAGTTAAGCAGGCTATCCCAGACATCCTTGCATCCAGCCACACTTCGGTTGTCCTGTGTGATCCCGAGGTGTTTTCAGGCCGCATAAGATATATAATTCCTCCAGCAGCGTTTGGGTCAACCCCGGGGTCTCATCTCAGTTCGCTGTGTCTAGAAAACCTCTAAGGGAAATGTCCAGGAGGCAACCTAACCTCAACTGTCTCTTTTTGACATGCAGGAGAAGAAGCTCTACTCTGAGATCCCGACCCATGTCCGAGCTCCTCAATCCATCTCTACGGCTGAGCCCAGGCACCCACTACAGGAAACTCGCCACGCTTTCAGTCATTACCCAGATTTCATGAACATAGATGAGGACTGGATTTACATGGACTGTTAAACTGAAAGCTCTCTTCATCACAACAATCTCGTACGACTCTCACATTACTGCTAATGTCACACAATCCACCGATACAACTTTTGTTTGCTCCACTTTCCTATCACCTCCTCGTGATTAAGAGCCCAAGATACTGAACTTCCTTGCTTGAAATAATGTCTCTCCACCAATCCAGAAGGAGCATTCCACTGTTTTCTGGCAGAGAACCATGGCCTCAGACTTGGAAGTACTCACTCACTCTCATCCCAGCCTTTGCACACTCAGTTACATGCTGAAGGTCACGCTCTGATGAAGCCAAGAGAACCACATCATCCGCAAACAGCAGGGATGCTATTCTGAGGTTCCCAAAGCAATGGACACCCTCCTCCTCACCCCGGCTACGCCTTTAGATTCTGCCCATGAAAATCCAAAACAGAATTGGAGAAAAGCGTCAAACACCCAATAAAAACATGCTCAACCAGCAGGGCGATGAGCTGGATCATCAGTTGCCCAAGCTAAATATTTTTTTTTTTTTTTTACGTATTTATTTATGCAAGTTTCAAAATTTTTAAAGAGGAACACAGACAATAAGGACAAAAACAAACAAACAAACAAACAAAACCCAGCAAAGCAAAACAAACACGGCCAGCACGTGTTAGGAACAGCAGAGAAGAAAAAAGCAAATGGTATACATGTCAAACCACTCAGAGTCCAG
>VUQR01006003.1:2980-14175 GCA_015108515.1 Hemichromis elongatus
TGAGGGGAGGGAGGGCCTGGTGGGGGGAGGTGGGGGTGTTATGAGTCATCCTCCGCATGGGCTTCTGGCTCTCTCACTTGCTTAGTAGCTCACCCGCTCGCTGTCTTTCCCTGCATAGCAACGGCTGTGCAAAAGCTCATATAGGTCCCTAGCAACCAGTACTGATCGTGTAGTGGCCTGTAAACACTCCATTAACAGGTCACAAGGACCCATTAAATCATAAATACACTAATCAATGCGCACAAAATTGTTTCAAGACATGTCATGTAAACGTAAATAAAAATGAACAGGACAATATGAGGAATATGGGGGGCAAACAGAATCTATTTTAAGGACAAATTCAATAAAACTTTGTCCAAACCCAGCCCACAACTTTAATAATAACAACATACTTTCAAGTGAAGAAAAACTAAATTACATTCATTTGCTGAAATTAAAAGTATGACTTTATCAGGATTCACACACAGGCATTGGTTGTGATCTTTCCACACAGTCAACAAAGCAACAACAACCAGTCACTCTCAAGGCAAGGCAGCTGAGTTTTGTTTTTAGCAATTAGCAGGAACCAAGCTAGCTACATGTTACTAACTAGCTAGGTGTATCATATATCCCAGGTTGCTGTTCCTGCCTCATCATAGTAATGCTGTTCCAGGATCAACATTGCAATTGACCAATAATGTTGTTGTGACATCATAGGCAGAAAATCCCTTGATTATATAAAACTATCTTCAAGAACAAATAGTTAGCTATTCAAGTGTTTTCTTTATTAATTTATGCAATATAATAAATGTATATTTAAGTTAGGTTTGTTCTTAGTCAATTTTAGGTTACTTATGTTAATTTACTAGAGATAGTTTTTTAATATCTATCAAGTTGGGTATCTTGAGATTTCAGGTTAGCTCTGCGAATCAGGAAGCTCTGTGATGCTACATAAGTTACTTGTTACCCAGAAGCAGAGGGCGGAAGGCATTAGCTGTCCGAGAGTTCAACATGATTGCATAGATTCAATACAATTTATGAAGTTATCATTTGCTAGGAGAAAAAGAACCTGACACTAATTTGTTCACATTTGCTACATATTGGTACCTCACTGATGCCATCACCGTCTGCTCCTTAACTGAGCTTCCTGATTAGCAGAGCTAACTTGAAATCTCAACTTTGTTACTAAAAATTTTGAGAAAGTAAACTTGGACTTTTTCACTGAAATGTTTAGATCCTGAACTCGAAATTTTAAGGGAACGGGTGGTAATTTTTCTTCTTTTTTTTAGTGGCAGAAACAAGCTTCCATACATTCTAGCAACAGTGTAGTTGCTAAATGAGAGCATTCAGAGTTTAAGTAAGCAAAAATATTTCAGAGTGGCAAAGGCTAAAGACAAAAATAAACCCATAAAAAAAAGGACATAAGTTTAGTAGAAACAGATTGCTGGGTCATTGCCTGCATCATCACATCCCAATCACTTGATGCTTACCTCCACATCTGTCTTGGAGTTTTCTAATTAGCTCCCTCAGTATACGTAATGGTCCCCCAGTTTCCTTACAGACTGAATACAGACAGTTCTCCAGTTCACAGTCCTTGTGCTCTTGTTTTGATGATTTGGGCTCACCACCAGGTAATTTTTTTAACCCATCTGCCAGAGATGTCACTGTCAGAGAAACTGACCTTTTACATCTTGTCTAATACATTTCCCAAAATTAAACTCTGAGTCATAGGGAGGTGGCGAGAAAAACATGGCCCCGTTGGAGGTCTAAGCACTCCGACCCGGCCTTCTAGAAACAAAGTCGATAAACAAGTGAATACAAATGTGCAACGGCAAGTAATTTTTGAAGGAAATGTGACCGGATTGTATTTCTGTTAAAACAGGAAACACTGCATTGCATTTCAGCAGAAAATACATACAGTGCAAGTAATGTGTTCTGTGATAGTATAATGTTGTTTTGATCTCGCTGTACAGTGTTTACTTGTACTGACTACAGCATTATTGAAGTTTTTATGGTTATTTTTAGGCACTCTAATCACTTACATTCAGCCAAAACAAAGCGTTTTCCCTGAAAACAGCCCAGCTGGTAATTATGTTGCCACCTTAGTGTAATTGAAAAAACATTTGAAATTTGTAGGCTACCAAGAATCACAAGCCCGCTGTCAAATTGTGGACAAAAACGTTCTATTTGCTACTGCAGCCGGAGCACCTGAAGGGTTAATAGTGATAGATGGGGCAAATAGTAAAGCTAGTAAGCCGTGCTGCTGATAGATGATGTTTCCCAAAAGGCTCAGCTGCTGTGTTTTTACCCAATCAGCAAAGGAGTAAACAAGAAGAAAGTGTTGTCTGTCTCTATCAGCTGATGTTTCTGCGGCGATAAAAAATACACGAGCTTCCAGTGTCTGCATTTCCAACTTGCTTGCTGTGTCAACAACATTAACCGTCACTCAAGGCGGCGTCAGTCATCACCCCGGCGCGCTCACGCTTTAAGATCTCTTCTTCCTCTCACCTCGCCTCGCCCTCCCTCACATTAAAGACGTTGATCTCAGTACAGATGTTGTTTGGAAAGCTTTCTCCCATACACATCCACGGCTACCTCGCCCTCCTTCACAGATGTTGTTTGGCACATGTCTACCCTTCCCCATCTTCTGCTTTTTCGCCTCTCCTCTTACCTCCATCTCTCTCTCTCTTTCCACCTTCTCCTCGTCACCAATGCTGTTTTTCTCTCCATCTGCTCTTCCCCCCCCCAGTTTCCCTTCCTCACTCCTCCTTTTTTTCACCTTCCTTTCAGACTTTAACTCTGTCCTCAACACAGATCTTCTTCTCACTTTGCAGTAGCATCTCTCCCAGATGTTTCTGAGCACAGACGATCTCTCCTGCAGAAGCAATAAAACTAAAAAGTCTCCTGAGGCAAGAGAAGTACTTGTTGTTTGGGTTGGGTGGGCTGGTCGCAGTAATATGCTTGCAGCCTGCATAAAGAGAGCAACACATACTGTCACGCAAGCTGGGAAACTGTGTGCGTGCGTGCGTGCGGGTGTGTAGATATTCAGCTGTGAACTGTGTGAGCATGTATAATTCTAGGCTGGTGTCTAAGAATCATTTCCATCTTGGTTTCAAGGCTGCTGATTTGGGTCCGGACCCAAACACAAAATCTCATTACATGGACAAACATGAAAAAAGTGAATATAAAAAAATAAATAAAAGGAAAAAGCAAGAGGCAATTTTCCTGGCTGGATACCGAAGCAGCAAGAGTCGGGTCTCAACATTCATAAGATTTCAAACTGCATAGAAGGTCACGACATTTTGTTCTAAAAACCAATTTACGGTCTCTTTTACAAAGGTTACAAACACATGGTTAACTCTGCAAACTGCTGAGTCGATGAGGCCAAACGCGTTTAATGCTGAAGTGGGGAGGATAAGGAAAAATGTTTATGTATATCAGCCTACCTGTCCATGCCAAGAGTAAACAACCTTTAGGTGGCAAAAACTGCAATTCCTCGAAGGACCGCACGAGCCTGCTTCTAAAAGCAACACATCCATATATCAAACCGCACAATTCCAGACCAGAACAAAATGTTTAATACCTGGTGCACAAAATAATTTTGGCTTGACTGGGTACATTTCCCCATCATGAAAATTTGTAGCGGGCTCAGTTTAATTTAGATTTTTAGAAAATAAATGTCGCATACAAGTTGTTTTTAAGGCTTAACGTCATGCAGGAATGGGGCAAATTACAGCCAGCTGTAGCAATTATGATATAAATTAAAATTCATATATGTAAATTAATATTTGATTAATTTAAAAAAAAATTCGGAAGCTTCAGTAATTCAAATATTCCTATTTCAAGCTTTAAAGGGTAAATTCTCTTTAATTCTAGGGGAATTTCACCTTGTTGTGTGGTGTATATTATATAGCGTATATTATGTATTATAGGCAGATGGATCCAAATATTGATAGTATGATATCGGTATTGGATTGATCCAACCAAAATAGGATACTTTGTTTTTATCCTCATAGTTCTGTATTTAACCCACTGAACTGTGTTGAATAAATTATCATAATTTTTACATAAACTGCCTTTATAAATGAAAACTATCAGTATCGATTCTACATTTTATCAGTATCGGTAATACCGCCCTATATTTTATTGATATCAGATCGATACCAAAGCACAGCACTAATTCATAAATAGGATTTCTGCCGAATGTTCACCCTTTTTACTGCTTGTTCTTTCGTGTCAAATTAGTCATTTATTAATAATAAGCCAACAATCAGTTTTTATAAACTGAATAGCTGTTAATAGGAGAGCCTTAGTAGAACGTAATGGTCATTTTTCATCATGTTTGACATTTTACAGATTGTAGGATTAATCGAATAATCAATAAATTATTTGGCTTGGGTGTCTGAGGTTAGGAAAAAAACGCTCACAAGAAGAAGATAAACAAAAGCGAGACCCTGAAGACAATCCAGCTCAGACGGGCCCTGCAATTTCAGAGGATTTTAGCAGTAATTGGATTTCCTTTTATCATTCACCTGCGCAGAGCCTTGAAGGAATAGTTTGACATTTTAGGGGGGGAAAAAAAGGTTATTAGATTACTTGTTCAATACCGCTCTGATATTGATCCTTTAAATATAATTCAATACGACCGAGTACTGCTTGGATTAGTTTAGCATGAAGAGTGCAAAAATAAGGAACCCTTCCCCGGGCGCTTGTAGTAGGAGTTCTTCTGACTTTGCACCTTTGCCCACACCTTTTTTTTTTTCAAACCAGGAGACTACTTTACCAACTTTCCTGGTTTTTGTGTGTGTGTGTGTGTGTGTGTTTTTTTGTTTTATTTCAGAACGAAGACAGTCATTTCAGAGTAGGTGTGACTTAAAAATCTCCAACTGGTGGATTTCCATGAAGGCTAGAGATATTTCCTCCCTGAAATGATACAAAAAGCGACTAACGGGGGCGCCACAACAATCGCCATGACAACAATGATTACTCATCTCCAAATAGGTGAAATAACAATGAATAACATCTAATCAGGCTCAGCGAGCTGAAGGTGTGATTATGCACACTGCTGCTGCTTTGCCACTTTATGCAAACCATCTCTCTCTCTCTCTCTCTTTCTTCCTCTCTGTCTTTCTCAGAGCGCTCTGGGCAGAATGATTAATTTGTGACTATTGATTCCTCGAGAATGTGGGAGGGATTGAAAGAGAGCGAGGGAGGGGAGAAAGGAGCATCCAGTATTCTGAGTAGTGCCTCGCTGCAGCTCTCGCCTCCAGTCTTTCATTTAAGAAAAAGCCAATGAGTGCAGAGTTTGGATCCGCCAGAGCACCTCCATCCACCCCCCCCTCTCTCCCTTCTTCTTCTTCTTCCACCTCCTCTGCTCATCCTTCCTTTTTTTCCTCTTCCCTTTCGCTTCCTTCTTTCTTCTTTACTTCCCTCCTGCCCCTGCCTCCTCTGTTGTCTAAATTATCTGTGAATATTCAACAAATGCAAGCGCGCCTGGCAACAAGCAGGAAGGAACCGAGGGAAGGAGAGAGGGCGAAGTGCTTAGAAAACAAAAACAAAAATATTTGCACCTCTCGTTCCATAAATATCTTGAAACCAGGAGGCCAGCCCTCAGCTGTGTTTCAGTGCAACTTCAAAACAGTAACAGCCAAAGAAAAAGTCACAGAATAATTATTAACATTAAGAGCAGCGGGCTAATACGCCAACTTTTGCTGTAGTGGTGGCAAAAGGTACCTTTTAACTCAGCGCCAGTTCACAAACACAGAAGAAACACAATTTTTTTTTTTTGATTTTGTTTTTAAGGAGCCACATTTTCTTAGGTGTTCTCAAGCAACAGATTTCTTAAAAGATTTCTTTTCTTTTAAAACTATATACTTTACAACAGATAAGCATTTTTTTTTTTTTTTTAAATCATGGTAGGAAAAAGGAAAGCGTCCAGCAAAATCTGGACACAAGACCCAAGATGCACTTGGTCGTGTAGTTGACCCATGAGGTTCACTGAAACCTCATCTGAAATGGTCTCAGTGGAACGGGGGAAGTAAAAACTCCTAAGGTAGGCGACCCAAACAGTACAAGAACTGGGCTGAAAAAAGTTGCAACAAGTCTTATGGAGTGATTAACTAAAATTCACAATTTTCAGTTTGAATCATCAACGATGTATAAGGAGGAGGTCAAGAGAGAGGAATGGGAGTGAGTGTGTACAGTCATGTTTAAAGCACGGTGGAGGCTCTGTCGTGGTTTGAGATGTCTGGGATCTTATCAAAACTGATGAAATTGTGAACGTGGAAAATTGAAGTTTTTCTGACTGGAATTCATTTATCAACCATGACAGTGATCATAAAACACACTGCCAATGCAGTGAAAACATACCTGCATAGAAAAAAAACCAATATAACACTATCAGTCATGGACTGGACTCCCCAAATCCTGATTGAAGGGACGAATGATCTTCTCAACAGAAAACAGAGCAAAAGCCAGCAAGCATCCAAAGCAGATCTTTCAATATCCTTCAAGAAGCCTGGAGAACAATTCCTGGAGACTACTTAAAGAAATTACAAGAAAGCTTGACTTGGAGCGTTCAGGCTGTGTTGAAAAATAAAAGTGGTCACACCAAATATTGACTTTGAAGGTCATTAGTATTGCCCATCGCAAAATATATAGCAATGAGGATGACTCAAGACTTTTCCACATTGCTGCACATTTCTGATCACATCAGAATCCAAGCAAAACCGAGTCAAATTCACATCTCAGCATTTTTGGTTTTAGTGTTTTTTGCATTTTCTTGTAATTTAGTTCTAGTGATATGAAGTTCTTAAGTTTGCATTTCTCTTGAGAAAAAAAAATCTGTGGTGGAAATATAGTTGTAAGTAAGTAAGTTCATTTTAGGTGGAAATTATAATTCCACAGGAAAATAATTGGGAGAAAATTTAGCTCAAAGAAACCAACCCTGAAAAAAGCCAACTTCAGCCTCCTATTATGAGGGAGGGACACACATAAATGTCCTGTCATTGTGACTTTGTCTCTTAAAACCTCCCACACGACAGAGACTTCACCAAAGAGGTCAAATAAACGTAACACATCTCTCTCATTCCAACCTGTTTTGGTGACAACACATTTAATGCAGAAATTAGCTTAAATCTAGCTGTTTCATTGTAAAAAAAAATAAAAAATTAAAAAGTCGCATCCACAGAGGTTGGAAAATAGAGACAAAAAGTGAATGGAGCCTATCCCAGCTACCATAGGGAGAGAGGTGGGCTACACCCTGCACAGGTTTCAGGCCAATACTCATAACAGTACACCTGCAATAAACCTGCATTCTTCCTGATGACCAGCAGGGGGCTATGTGTCAGTGGCAGGCCAAACAGGCAACACCTTCTTTGATCTAAGACAGGCTGCAGCTTTTGACTGATAATTCCTTTCTATGTGAAGGTGATGAACCCATTGTTTATGATATTTAAGTTTAAAACCCAAAATGGTGATGGCCAAGATACTCACCCCAATGCTTCAGATCTGGATAACATCCTGGTTCATGGGTCCATCATTTATATACAGTGTATGATATAGAGAAAACCTTTGTCTGATCGCCTGTATGTTATCCACTCTGATATATCGCCATACTAAAAGCTCATAAATTTGTATGTGGAGACACTTTTTTGCCACAGATAAAACAAGAAAGCAGCTTACGCGTGTGTCTCAGAGTGCTATAGCTTTTTTACATCCAGTCCTTTCAAAAGCCGATCGCTCGTTGTTGAAGAAACACTTGAAAAATGTAATGAAATGACACAGCTGGAAAAATGTAGGCATCTGTTTAGTGTGTCTGGTGTACGATATTATGCCATATTTTTTGGACATTAATCAACAGGGTGGCTCTACAAGGGAAACAGAGTGTTCAATCTGGAGAATCGCACACTTATCTAAATACGTGATGCTGGGAGAGACACTCCACTGTACGGTTAGCAGATGGTCGCAACGTGTTTTCAATCGCTTAATTCACAATGAGGTTTAAAAATAATACACAAACATAGCCGCTGCACACTGCAAAATCTGCGCCGATTAAAAGCAGAGACGCCTCCCACGTGTGTCACCTGGTGGCCGGCGCGTCTGAACCGAGGAGCACGCCGAACAAGGACACTTAGCTGGAGGCCATTTTGTGTCCACACGCTGTTGTCACTGCACTGACCTGAACTCTGAGAGGCTTCAGGAAACTGCTGAATCGTTTCCCCTTTACTCTGACTCGACTCATGCGCTGCAGCACCTGCTGCAGGGAAGAAGCTTCCTGTTCCCTCAAAACAGCACGATCCCGTTCTTGAACGCTTCATCAGCTGCACGCACGAGTCAAATACACAACACATCAGAATCGCAGTCAGGCTAAAAGACAGTAAAGAGGATGTTTTAGATTCTCTTGAGAACAAGGAGAAAACTTGCATGGAGTTTAAGGAAATTTGCAGGATATGAGAAAGCATTTGTATAAATCAGTTGCCAGTCAACCTGCCCTTTAAAACTGGTATTTTTTTATTTTTTCTCTAAAGAATTCAAGTCTGTTTCACATCATTGTTTAGTCATTATCTAGAAAGAAGACTAGTAAGACTGGAAATGGTGCAAATGTAACTTTAAGAGTGGAATAATGAATGTGCATGCAAGCAGTGTCTTAGCAACACACACTCAGTCTCCTTGTTAAATTTACACACATCACACAGGACCACCAGCCCAGTACAAACACAGTCTTTCACTGGGTCATTTAGCAGCTGCAGTTGATCAATGAGTAGTTAAAAGTCCAGTAACTGATTCCCTCCACACCTACTTACTGTATGTCTCTCTGTGCCTCTCCAGTTCAGTCCTAAGGGATGGATTAGCAGGAAACTTCAGGACTGAACCCCAAGTCATTTAAACCACATTGTTTTTCAGACTATCATATTTGCATAAATTAGGATTTTACAAATTGACTATGATTTATACTATTTTGCACAGCTGGAACTCAAAGAAAATTCTCATTGTCTACATACAGTTGCCCATTACTATATACCGTGTACTATATATGCGC
Source organism: Hemichromis elongatus (assembly GCA_015108515.1). Taxonomy (NCBI): domain Eukaryota; kingdom Metazoa; phylum Chordata; class Actinopteri; order Cichliformes; family Cichlidae; genus Hemichromis; species Hemichromis elongatus. The sequence continues at coordinate 12,000 of VUQR01006003.1, forward strand.
ATATATTTCGAAGCACTAGCTGTGTAGGTCAGCAAAAAGGTGAACTTCACAGATAAATCCATCCATTTAAATAAACTTTGATCTTAGTGCTCCAAGTGAAGGATCCATTCTACCCCCCAGGTGATCCAGCAGCAGGACTGATGGGACCCCCAGCTAACACAGCAGCATGCTAAGCATACCCAGCTAGTGTAGCTACACGGTACACTGCTAAGTAGACGATGGCTTAATGTACTGATTTAATGAAGACATAAAACTTTATGTTGAGATATGTGTTCAGAGAGAGGATATCGGCTGGTTATCGCCACCATTCTTGTTAAGCTGACGTAAGTTATGTGCCACACATACACAGGGTATGGCATGCAAACTAACAGTCCTCTTTTCGGACTTAATGGCAAACATGACCACATGTTTCAACTTCTCACACAAACGTTCTGACATAAAAATGAACGGGAGTGTCTGTGCTACGAGGAGAAATTGGTGGTTGTCCAATGATAACAATGAACATTTCCTGGTTGTATTCTTGGTATAGTCCTATTTAAAATCAAGGTTATCCTTTTGCAGGTAAATCGCTGTTTTGCACAAACTAGGTCACTATTTGTAGCACGATTTCAGAATTTTTTTGTTCTAGATCTATGAGGTTAAGACTTCTCTCTGAATATTAGTAGTCGATGTGAAGTCCTGTGTGTATGTAGATTTTTGCTTATTTTCCACATTTAATCCCTGTGTTACCACAAACAGATCACATGGAATTGCAACTTGTCCCCATTAAATCAAAAACTGATAACAAACTGACAGCAGACTGAAGCCATCTTACCACCGTTTTATCTCCAACTTAAGGCACCAAAGTCGCTTCGAGGACGGTACGTGACTGCGAGTGGTTCCCGCCTTTGAAGCAAACATCCCAAAGGCAATGAAATATTTGTGCCTTGGTCTTCAACCACTGTTTTCCTCAGTGTGTCTGCATTACATTTTAAGGCACTTTTAGTTACAGTGTGCAACTGTGCTTCAAAGGAGTGCATTTGATATATGTGCTTCTTTATTTAATACCGCACAAGAGTGATTGTTCCCTTCGACCTTTACATTATTATGGTGTTATATATTTGTATTAATTTAAATCTAATAAACAGATTAATTTTAATCATGTCATTTGAAGTATTATTTAAAATGGCACCAATTATGATAATTATCCTGAGACTGAGTAATGTTGTTTATCTGTTTGAGAATGATTTATGAGGCTGATTTAATAACCTAAACCTACAGCTGAACATGTCCAGAAGGCAAAGCCATGGTTTCGTGAACCTAAAGCTAATACATGCAAATTACTAATTATGAATTTCTGCAGGCTCATTTTCACCTATACTGTTTCCTCCATGTATGCAAGAGCCACACTCAGCTGTGAATTATAGTAATCACCGCATACTGGCCTCCCTACTCTGTGGAGGTTAACAGTGCTGAAGCACTCAGTGACGACTGGCAATACTCAGTATGCTGAAATATACACATCACTCATTTGTGTGGGGATGATTGGCATCTGCTCTAATTTTTTCATCTTCAATCTTAAAGACTTAACCTCAAGTATGTAACTTGAGTATCTATCCTCAGAAAGTATTACTCCCAAACATCTGTAAAAATATTGATGTGCAGTTCTTCTTTAAATACTTAGCTTTTAATAATTTTGCATTTTCTTAATAAATCATCTTTTGTGTACTTCTAAAAAGGCCTTCTAATCTTTGTTCATCAGTGGGCGGATGTGGTTCGATCAATTTTTTTTTGCAGTAACTAAACAATACACCAGCAGTCATCAGATTCTCGTTCAAATATCGTCGCTCTGATCGGCGCGAGGAGCACGGCAATATAGACTCATTCCATCAGTCTGCACAGAAACGAGAAATTTGTTTAGCTTAGACTTTAAAGCCTCTCTCGGATGATGTGCAGACCTAATAAAATGTTCTTGCTGTCGAGGTCTGCCAATCAAACATACTTGATGCATCACACATACAGTACCTGTAAATTCCCAAACTATCTCATGAAAAACACATCCAGATGGCCATACACACACACACACACACACACACACACATATACATATACACACACATATATATATATATATATATATATATATATATATATATGTATATGTGTGTGTGTGTGTGTGTATATATATACATATATA